>QNGE01001091.1:126432-151503 GCA_008508345.1 Paragonimus westermani
TGGCAGTTAAGCATTAGTGTTAACCACTGATGTATTGCTGTCTATGATGATGATGATGATCCTTACGTGTTCGCGATTTGCATATCGTATACCCATATATTTGTTGACCACGCAGGTAACAACAAAGGCACCCATTAGGAGGACGATCCGAATTGGTGACTATCACAACCATCGGAATAAAGGTTTCTATTCCACTACCCACGCAGCTGTCATTCGTGATACACCAACAGATAAACAACCTTCGGAACCTTCCAGGCGAATCAAAGAGAAGAGCGGTTGTCACAATCCCGAACATAATATTTATTAACACAGCGAAACTCACTAGTCACTTAGCTGTGAAGTCTACCGCGGATGGAAATTTGCAGTTCATGAAAAGGCCGTAATATGTACATGGTAGCCTAGGTCTTATGCCGACGATACACTGATCGGTAGAATACCAAAACAGAAAACGAGGGATCAAGAAATGCAAGCAATCACACACCTGTGACTAGCAGTTCAGTACACTGAAGAGAAAGGCACAAAATGGGCCATCAAAAAACGGGTAACAAATGACAACATTAAACTTACGGGACTGCCGTTTCCTGCATGCTTATTCGCGGGACCGCCGAGCGCAGTCCACATCTAAAAAAAATTAGCACATTTTGAGAAATGTAAACCGAGGATTAACACACCTGCCAATGTGATAAAATAAGACCAAGTGTCAATACTAAAAATGTACTATAAAGTATCCATGACTACTAGACTGCTGTTCAAAAAAGTTATTGAAGACAAGAATGCCGACGTACGGAAACAAGACAGAGAAGATTCGGAGCAGACAACCACGAATTACCATGAACATGACTAAATGATAGCAAAACTGACTGCGCACCCTGAACCCCATTAGCTGGAATTGAGCCATCCGCAATATCAAATCACTGGCATAATAATAGCACAACCACAAAACCTAGAGTAATGGATTACTGTGCTGTGTTCAAGGGTGTTCAATTCAATTCGTAAACTGTCAGCACTGTATTGTATGCCCCAGTCCATGTTGTCCAACACGTACGCCAACTCAGTCCTCCGCCTGATCACATGATATTGTGACAAAACCGCCGCAGCGTTACGCTAGGCCAGGCACCGTTACGATCACACCTCCGTATGGACGGTGAGACCTACGCATTTTGATTGTTAGGGCATCCAGGGTCCTCGTAGTAGATGACTATCATCTTGCCTGGCCATCTCGTGGTTTTGCCCGAGTTTCACTGCTTTAGATGGCTAAGACTCGACATAAAAATCAGTAGGTAGTCCAATCATTGCAAATAACAGACGTGTTAGTAGTTGGCAGGTATTTGAACAGCCGAGTTTCTGCGAATTAATGCAACCAAAACGGATCTACGTAGTGGATCCATCAAGTTCTAGGGTCAGAAAACATGGTGGACCACAAAAGGTATAATTCCTCTCAAACAATGACAACCGGTTTTTTCTGGAAGGCGCAGATGGAGAGTATCCTCTTAGCTGTGTTGTAAACTGATGAGATAGTTCTATTCAGTTGAGCTAAGTGGTTCAGGTTCGAGTACACTACTTAATATAAAGCAGGACTGGAAAAGTGTCAACCTAGGGATGACGCACTGACTATTATGATCGCCCGCCCTAACCATCATCTTCAACAAAAGCAGAGTCAGCTGGTCAATGGCCTATTCAGATGCTTATAAATTTGCACCTTATTCGTAGACTCAGGGCAAGTCGATGGAAATGTATTTATTCGAATCGCCAATGAGACGTCCCAGCAAGTTAACGGAGCGCCCCGGGTTTCCCCACGATCGACCGGCAGCAGTGGAAAAAGGGAACATTGCATAAAAAACATTGACGAAAACTGCGTAACGGTAATAAACCAACGCAAAATTTTCAGTTCAAGTAGACCGATAGTCCGATACTTGTAACACATTGTCAAATTATGGTGTTGCTGCCGATAAACAAACAAGCCGCAAACTATCGCTTACTAGTGAACACAGGTGTGGCCCACTCCACGCCATTTTTCACAATCCTTTTTTTAGTACTGTTAAAGGCGATGTATACCGTTTAAACACACGCACGCACACACATACTCTATAGTGTTATGAATGTCATGTTATATGGTTTCCATGACAAGATCAGAGGTACAGTCTGATCACTTATCTGCTAGTGATACCGGGAGTAAGCATACGCTAGCACCTCGAAACGGCGACTGATATGAAGTGCTGTCATACACTCACAGAAAAACAAAACGGATGGAATAAATCACAATCAATTGTTACAAGAACAAAAGGAAATGGACTGCTTCGGAAACTTTAAAACTAAGAGAGATGTTTTCCGTCACAAACTTTGGTTCGATGTTGGATGCAAACAAGCTAATTATGGGAACGCGCGTTCGAACTAATTTAACTTTACCAACATACTAGTCTAATAAAAACCCTGGAAAGTCTTCGCTACATCTGCAGCAACGGCACAGATAGGAGAGGTTATATTGTGCAAGTGAATGTCCGATGGTGAAAAAAATAACGTTGATCAAAAAAGAGCTGTGGCGTAAATATGCATTAGGCATGCTTCCATGTGCTGGCGAAAAACGTCACTGTTAAGCAACGGAAGGTTCATAAACAAGCTGACTTATAAACCAAACAACAACGCCAAAACTAAAGAGATGAGCAAAACCTTTTGAGCCAACGATGTTTCATCATCAACCTACGAAACAAGTTCTCGATACCGACAAAGACTCGGTGACCGCCCAGTTCAAGCGTCCTGTGAATGAAAAATCCATAGTAGGACTACCTTTAATTCTTTCTAAGAGAATACATATCTCTATTAAACACGTTGTACACTACTTGCATTCAAGACCGAAAAATTGCACAGTTGAGGAAATGTCCGCTTTAAGTGTCAACAGCGGAAAAGCTAGCATTTCACTTTACTGCCCGTCAGCTGGTCCATCCGAAAGTTCATAGAAACTTTCTTCCCTCGGAAATGAAAAGTCAAATTCAAATCAAGGATAACACAGCTTATCAAACAAGTCGAAGTAAGTCGGACAGGCTGGCCTTCTTGGTCTATTCTACTTTCTGTTTTCTTAACAGACAACGTAGGGCTGTCCGATTCTGGTTTTTTAGTTTCCCCAACGTTCTTCGTGTTCTCGACATTAGAATTCCATAAATGAGATGTGTCAGAGACCGTTAAAATTACTTTCATGATCCATCGCGTAAAGCCGTTAATACCTAACAAATACCTAACAAACCTATGCGCGTCTGCAACAAAAGAAAGATATCCTCAATTAGGATTACAGTGCGAGTTTCCGCTTTGCCTATCCAAATGAGGCAGAAGAAATACGCCCAGGAGACCACCACCCAACGGGTGTACTAACCATTTTATCGAAACCCAAACTGAACTCTTCAAAATATCAGGATGTAACTTTTAGCCTGACTAGAACGCAGTCTGCAATTGTTATTATATATATTTATATATATATATATATATATTCTTTCAAGTTGACCATCACTCACATTTGATCGCAGCGTTCGCATTCAGATAGACTTTTCAGCCAGCCTCTTTGGTGAGTTGACTTGTACTAAGTCCAGTCACGTGAGCCGCACTCTTTGTTTGACGTTAACTGTTATGCGCTCCGTCTAAATAAGCTTTTGCTGTTGCACTCACTAACATAATCATCGTCATGGTGCACAGGCACATGGTCTTTATATATGGACCGCCAAAAACACAACAGGAAGGCAGTATAACCAATGAGGGTAGATGCAACCGTAAACCAAAGGCTTATTTGCACGTGAATGACAGTGTTAAAGGCCAAACAGGTGTGATCCACTTGACTTTGGAAGAAGGTTCATGATGTGAAATGCTCAAGTTATTTCAGTTAAAAACATGGTACCGAGCTGGTTGGCTGCGCCGCGCTTGTATCGCCTTGGGTAACTTAGTAAAAGTCAACGGACTAGAGACAATGCAACTTGCAACAAATTTTCCAACAAAACACGTTGAAACCTCTTGTCCATTACATGCCATAGTTGCTGAGTGAATTCTTTTATATAAACTCGCCACTTGCTTGAAGAATTCGTCGCACCTCTACGCACAGGGTGTCAGTTCGTCAATATCAATATCAGCGTTATTAACAGCATCAGATCTATTGTCTGTTCGAGCATAGGCAAGCGTGACAATTAAATAACATCTTTCCGGTCTATGTCGACCGATTCTGACTGAAGTGCTAAGTCTGACGGCACGTAGATGACCATCCATTGAGACCCGGTCGAGCGGTTTCTGCCTGCCTTAGAGTTCACTAGAATCCCCCCTCGCCAGCTCGACCACGAGACTGGGTTTCGTCGTCACCAGATATCTTGATATGAACCACCGGTTCATAGCATTGTCCAAGAGCTGAGTCAAGTGAATGACAATGTTAGGATAAAGAACCGTTTCTGGGATACAGCACACATCCAATTCCACACTCGATAGTGCTCGCCACAACAGTTCGCATGCTTATTTGTCGAAGAGCGCGGATGCTAAGAGTGCCGATGCACACCGGCTGTTTTAGCTTGAATAAAAGGTCAGTAACAGTAGAGAAAAACGAAAGCGAAAATGAATGGACTAGTTTGTCAGGGAAAAGATAAGTTCTGGCACATCGCCGAAATGAGTTTTCTCGAGGAACTTCACACTGACCCAAACGTCTGACTTGACTCTACTCAGAGCCAAAGACTCAACAGTCTGACTTATTTGGTAATGAGAAGCTTGCCTAACCCGAGGGTGCAGTGAATAAGACAATACTGTCCGATTCCGATCACTACTGTGCAGGGAGGATGTACCTGAAGTGAGATCAGGTCTTGGAATGATATCGAAAGTGTTTCGACCGTATTGGACATTACACCAGTAGTCACGATCAACCAATGAGCGAACAAAATGATCTAACACCCTACCTCTTTATTCGAAAGACTGCAGTGCAGCAACCGTATAAAAAAAATAGTTCACGAATATGTTCATAAGATCGTATCTCGTCACCTCAGCACTCCTACATTGTCAGCGACGCGTCTGTTTTTTGTCTGACAGGACTGCATCTGGAAGGACGGATGTTCTAGTGAGGAAAGTCCCACGAATCGATGCAGTGCACAAGCTTTATCATGTCAAGCTGTTGTGACCCGAGCAGTTTAAGTGTCAGTGCTGTCCGATAGGCTCTTCGAGTACAATCGTTACTCAATTTCTAACTGTGTCCCACCGGACAGCAGTTAAGTCCTACTCCCACAATAGCACACAGCTAGTCTGGTGCACTAAATAAGACATTGGTATCTGAGTCTGCCACAGCATACAGCAGTTTCAATTTTGACCAAAAACCTTCAAATAGGATAATCCGCTCACAATTTTTGGGGCATCTAAAGTAGCAGTGGAACAGCTCCAGCGAACAAACGCATCTAACGTCTGCAACCTGTTTTAAACCTAAAATACTCCCAACGGTCCACGGTGTGCTCAAACTAATGGTGTGGCAACTAGAAAAATGGCCCTGATGCATGATCAAAACGTAAATGAACGCTACTACGCGATCAGTATTCTAACGTTGGGGCCTCTGTAGTGCGACTGATTTGCATGCCCATTTTCTTTCAGTCAACTAGAAATGGTCGTACATACAAAAACCAAGGAGTTAATATCAATGTGATTTTCAAGACAACCACTGATTTGATCATGTCAACTTGGCATTAGTGACTACGACCGACTAATGTTGCAGCTTTCACCTAGGTATTTCTTCCTCACTCTAACTTGCAGTATTATTTACCAACTCGTCGAACTATCTCGCAGTAACGCTTTGGATGTAATCGGTAATCTCAATCGTGTTACACGCCCATAAGCTTTTCCCCAATGGATGAGTCACCTTGAACTAGTCGTTGAAGAGGCGTTATGATCAGTTAAGGACAGCCAAGGTGTAGGCACCTTGATGCTGAATGTTTGAATAAGGACGTAGTCATTTTCAGTAGTTAGGTCCCTTCCCGTCCCCTTCTTTTTCCTTCTCTCTTTCTATATAGGGTTTGCTGTTTCTTCATGGTTGTGTGGCAGTTAAGCATTAGTGTTAACCACTGATGTATTGCTGTCTATGATGATGATGATGATGATGGAACGTTCATAGGGAAATGAAAAACGTTAGTTGCAGTTGCAACCACAAAACAAAATATGAACGAATGCGCACGCGGAAGCAAGGATTAATTTCATGACCAAGTTATTACTAACAGCGTCATCGACCGCAACACTTCAGCAATCGCTAGAGATGCACAATTCTCAGATGACATTAGAAATACGACATTGAAAAAGATAGAGAAAAGACTCGGTGTCCTTTACTTGATTCAGCTCTTGGACAATGTTATGAATCGGATCTCAATGAATGGTCATCTACGTGCCCTCAGACTTGGCATTTCAGTCAGAGTCGGTCGACACAGACCGGAAGGATGTTATTTGATTGTCACGTTTGCACATGCTCGAGCAGACAATAGCTCAGATGATAATAACGCCTACTACGAATGCCTTCTTTTAAACGTGTGAGATAAACCAAGTACTAAGACGTGGTTGTACTTGCTGATGATATGAACAGGGAATTTGGTTTTCTTAATCCAAAGAAGAGGCGGCTAGGCAGTACATTCGGTATCTGGAACTGACACTGACAACGTTGGCGGGTTGTTACGACTATGCGCACCTCACGGAAACTATACACCGAGTAACTCCTTGCAGCACAAGTGGCGACGGCGCGTCACGTGAGGACCCTCCTGTGCAACTCAATCATGAGAGTCGTCACCTGCCGTTGTTGCCACTACATTGAAGAACACCGTTCACCTTATAGTAACCACCTTGACTCAGATCACGTCGTCTCCCTTGTTATATCATTTAGTCAGAGATCACTTGCCCGCAAACACGAAATACTCAGTTGGCAATCGGCTGACGAGGGCGCACGAAACGTCCATCAAACATGCGAAATTCGGAAACCAACATCGATTGACCCGCTGATTCCGAATATGACAAAGGCTGCTGTGAACTGACACGCAAACTTACGAAAAGTCTGTATAAGGACGATGAGGCTTACTTCCCTGGGCGAGCCGTTTTCATCGGGTGACAGCCCAATGCTGTTTTCCCCTATTTGTGGTAGTACTGGCCGTCGGCAAAGTTCCAGCGTGACTGTGACAAAAAGATGGCTCGTGGATTTACAGTCTGTCACGGCAACTTGGCAGGTGGGATGAGCATTGTGAGAAACAGTTCGTCTGGCCTGAGTCAGCTCATTCAGCTGTTGATGATGAGGGAGGTTGTGCAGTTAGCTACGGCATTCTAGATGACCCTCCATTGCAGACCGTAGTGAATTTAGAGCTTGATTTATTGAAGCGTAATAAAGCTTCAGGTTAGAACCTTTCTTCTCCAGCTATCTCCAAGGTTGGTAGTGACAGATTGCTGTCTGAACTGACCATACTTTCGTCCCATATAGGGGACTGAAGAAATGCTTCACCTTCAAAAAAATACCAAGACATAATATGGCAACCACGAGATAACCCCGTCTCTATCGAGTCAGACACGCTCATTCGTTTCTGAATGCGGCGACGTCTGAAACACAAAGATGGCTACATAAAAGATGAACAAGTAGGCTTTCAACCTGGTCGCGAATGTATCGATTATGTCTTCATCTTGCGATAGGCGCGTTGTCCATCATTTTCTCAGCCAATGATCGTGATATTTATAGACTAAAGAGCTGCTTTTGACTCGACTGTTTGACATGCTCTCTAGGGCCGTCTCTATGGCAAAAGTCCCAATGATGTACGTCAATCGGTTGAACTCATTGTGTGCTTGTCTTCGATGCATTTATGAGCAACTTACCTTGTTCTCCACTTTAAGTGGCTTTCGATGGGATTACATGATCCCGCCTTTTCTTCCCAACGTTGTGATGGACAACACTCTCTTGCAGAGAACATACAGACCTTGCCGACTTGAATAAGTGACATGGCTTACCGGTGTGATACCCACTTTGCATCTTCAATGCAAAGTTTCGGCACGTGGTTTGAGAAGCACTGAATCTACCTTTGTTATTGTGGACGAGCTGTTTCAGATTGTTGGTCATTAAACCTACCTCAGTGGCGTCATCTCATCTCTTTGTTAGCGGGATCTTCACAAGGAAAGTGAAGACAGGCAGTGCAATCTTCGTCATTTGTGGAGCGGGAGACGTCCATTTGCTAATAAAGGGTAGAGTTCTGGATATCCGACTTAGTTATGTGGATGATACATACAGACTCCCAATATTCGACCACCGTTGACTCCGTCAATTAGCCAGCGTCAAATGGACAGTCCGTATTTAAGGAATGTGCAAGTTCGTGACCGTGGACCGAGATAGCGAAAATGCATAGTCTACGCTGGTGGATCCACGTACCTCGTATGCTGACGGAGTGCCCGCCGCACTGCGCGTTGACCCATGTGACTGCGATGACGTGGCCATGAGCCAGGAAAGCTTTGACCGCCTCATTAAGCAAGGTTGGTAAGTGCCGACCCCCCCCCGCCGCGTTCGCGCTTACTCACATGGTTATTTGGAAGCAATCGGACATGGTGGTGTCGCAGTCAATGGAAGCTTGTATCAATAAGGTTGTTCTTCTTCTTCTTTCCGGTTTTTCTTCTCTTTGTCTCCGCATAATATTGCTTATTAGTCTTTCTGTGGGCCGCGGTCAGGACCAACGGCAACTCGAGCCATAGCATCCACGAGTACAGCTTAAAGCTGAAAATGAAGAGTACGCCCAGAATTCGTCCACGCGACAGGCTTATGGTAACAGAATGTAGCCATCGGGACTTTGCCTACTGCGCATAGGCTCTCCAGCCAGTCTTGATGACTGCAAATCATTCATAACTGCCACCAGGTAAGGGCTTTCCAGAGTTTCGGAAGCCGACTAACCGCCTTACATTTGTTATCATTATTATTATCCTTACTAGTATTAATGTTGTCGCTATCACTGACGCTATTATTGCACACGCTTTGCTACAGGCTAGATAGCAACCCGGAATTGAAACAAAGAATGGTCTAAAAGACGAGTGGGCGCAGAGAGGAACACAGACTAAGAGATGAAGATAATGAAAAACAGAGGGCTTCATCGGTTTTGAACTGCAAGCGAGTTCTGCACTTTAGTGTTGTCTCTTCTTGTTGTCTTGTAGCCATTTTCTCAACTATGTATAGCGAAGGTAAAAGACCACAACAAGCGTGGCAGCATTTTCACCAGTGACTTCAGCTTGCAGCAGCGACAGTGTCCTTGGAAGCCAAACGGGAAACCGACTAGAACGAATGGAGGTCAAATCTGACAGCAATTTCTGTGTCACTACGTTACCTACCCATCATGCTATTTCGACTAGTTATACTCAGAGAGTGTGAATGAGGCACGATAAGGTGGTCATTTGGCAGGCAGGCATAAGGCGTGCCTAAGCCCAATTAGTCGATGGAATAGGACCACTTCGAGTAAAAAGAGGATGTAGTTCCAACGGACGTGTGAAACTCAAAACTGTTCACGTGGTGCTATCATCGCACACGAAGAAAACTGCATAAACTACTGTCAGAAATAGACATCCTATAAACATCAACAATACGCAGCGACCATGATTCACACCTGTAGAAGGGCACACCACACACAGCCGCATTGTACTTTCCGTCGAATAACACAGTCAGCTGTGAAACAAATCACAGGATAAACAAACTTTCTGCTGGAGTCAAGAATGTCATCACAGATTCCTGCCGTTCATGGAGGAGCTCCTTGGGACAAGACGCGCGAAGCATTACCATATCGTGATACCATGGGTGTTACAGTTGACACTCACAGCAGTGCTTGTGTACGGCACCGGCATACTCGAGGTCGACCGCTGTTCTTTGGGAAAGGGCAAGCCGGTGAGGTCATCTAGAGCCTTGTGAAGGACATCGTCGGTCGCAAAGCTGAACAGAACTTCAATGGGTACACCCGGGGATACCCGGTATATGACTACGTGATACTCTTAGCATGGATACATTGCTCCTAAATGTCAACGAGTAAACTCAGAGGACAGTTTTGTCGACCAAATGGAAGGTTGTCTCCATACTCAAGAGGACAATTAGTGCCGATAATTGGTAAACGTAACGGTGATCGCATAGCTGATGAAGGACGAGAATTCGATAGAAGAATCCAAGGCATGCGCGAAAACCGGCTTGCTCTTCGCAATAACTTGGGCGCAACTAGAATCAGACTAATTCCTCCGTAGCCGGTGTAAACGTTTTAAAAGTATCTTTCGACAGTGGAAGCAACCACCGATATATCTCGAGGCGCTGTCACTTCTTCAGCAAATAAAATTTTCGTGAACAGAAAGGATACCTAATAGCTACCGAGAAAAGTGAAAGGTATCGGGTGCAGAACATGGAACACAACTGGGTCAACAAAGTGAAACAGTCCAAGTAGAGAGCCAGCGTTTTGGAGCCGTGTGAGTCGCACATAAGTGAACCGTCTGCCTTGCAGATTATTTTACTAACACCGGCTAAAACTAGCCTACAGTGACAGAAAAAAATAGAGCATATTTCCAGAATTCCCAAAAGTGGCAGATTATTCTAGATCAGTTGCATGCCGCGACCACCAAGTTTTACTATTTTCCAAGAAGCTTTACGAAGTCGCACTTCAGAGGAGTGTACTTCAGGATACCTGATGTTCGTCGATGTTGATCGACTTCCGAAAAAAACTTCGAGAAAATATGCGTCAGCCTGGTGAGTAATAGTATGACGAACTAGCTGACTGAAGTGCTTCTGATAGACGTGTCCAAGGTCAATTTAAACTACATCATCGGGTATGAGCCAGTCTACCGGAAATTCTGCACAGTTGACAAATACACCTGCACTGGATGGCTCGTTTGAACTTGTTTCCAGAGGTATTCATGAAGCGCACGGAAAGTAGCACAAGCCAACGCCTTCGGCGAAGCAGGCGGCTGAAAGATATTTTGGGTAGCCGGAGCCTGTACTGACGGGGAACAGATGGTAATCAGAACAGGAACTCAGCAGTATATCCCCTGTTGGTTAAGTGAAAATCATTAAAACCAAATTAGCCCCTTAATAAACACTCTGCAGCAAACAACCGACTCGTGATTAGAGGATTCTAACAAGAATCACAATATCAGTCCCAGATGCCTGATCAGGAATACAAACACTTTGGTAGAACCAGGAATTCATTTCATCTTAGCTGTGATGTGCACGCAGAGAACAGACACCTTATCGTCGTGTAGCATGTCCACTCAGCGTGAACTTTCAAATCCCACTACACAGTCGACAAACGACTGGGAGCAAAACCACAAGGAGGTTTCAGTCTGGTCGGTCAAAACTACCTAAACAAAACTGGTCAAATACACATACCTCGCACTATGCAGAGTAATGTACGGGAAACTACGTCAGAATTGGGGACAGACGTCAGTCGGATTAAAAGTCTAGAGTTCTGAATGCGTCCCAAAAGTCAACATACATTAATGACGAGGATTTACAGGTTACGATCAAATCCCATCGGTTGTCCCGTAAGTATTGAAAGACCATAATCGAACAGTAATAGTAGCAGTAACAGATCCGACGTCGTCCGATACGTTTGCAAAAAGGCGCAGCATCCACAAAAAGACATAAAAAGCCCTGGCTTTACACAAAGGTATAGCAACAAGCAGTGACGGTCCTGTCAGTGTTTGGCCACATGCACACTATCAGCAGACGGGAGACAGAAAGCGGAGAATGTCAATGGAATTCGGCAGAATGCAAACAGGGCAAATCAATACGGTCAACAGTAAAGAGGTCATATGTGATAGCGCAGTGGCTGGTTGTGTGTGGTACGTGGTTTGGTTGTAGACTGAATAACAGAGCTCATGATCTACCGAGGGTTGATGTCAACCTCACCGATATGTAAGCCCTTCGAAAGAGGTCCGGCCAAGTGAATATGTTAGTGTGATTAACACACCACTCAACCTGAAACAGTAGGCCCTCAAAGTGCACAGACTGTTGCACCACATCAAGGATCAGACTGCCAGTGAAAACGAGCTCACGCCTATAAGCGTAATAAGTCCGACCACATCAACGAACGAAATAAACGTGAATAATATGAACGAAGTCCTAGTGGGTGCTCCAACGTGTTCCAATAGTCGGCAACAGGGTGACGCTACCCAGCCCGGTTGTTACAGGACCGAATTACGTTCACGGCTGAGATTCACAGAGCGGTCACGCCGTGTGGTGAAATGAGACACTCGAAATACAGAGAGAGTGAGATGTACTTATCTCTGGCAACCTTTCGCCAGCCAGTGCATTAGGGTCAGACAATAAACACGACACAACCACTTCTGTCTCGGGACAAGACGATCTAGTCGTGCATCCAAATCGTTTGTTATTACGACGGTGTCAGAGTGTCTAGTTTGCCCCGAGAGGTTGGTAACACTGTTATGCACGGAAGCACCTTAACCACTGTTCTTGAGGCGTGCGTCAACATGCTGAAAACAGCGCTTTCGGACTTGCACCAAGACTTGGACTGGCGCACAGAGTTTAACAACCCACAAACGACTAGTCGCTGGGAACGAAGTCAGCAGTCACCGCTCGGTCCTGGAACTCAGTACGATTCGTTTCTAACTCGACTGCAAGATCCAGCTTTTTTGTTACAAGTAATCATGAAAGGGGCTTTCTGATTAAAGTTCACCTAAATATTAACTCTGGTGGATAACGGAGCGGGAGTGGCACACTCACGCCTCTTAGAAGCAGCACACGTCAAGCACCAGACTCGTCAAAGTACTCGCCAAACCAGCTTGCTGACCTACCCATCGAATAACGTGAACAGTAAAAGTGAAATAGTCACAAAGTCATCTGAGAGTAGAGGGAAAACGGAAACACTGAGAGACAAATTAGAACGAAAAATTAATAGTGCATAAACAACGTCAATCAGCGAAAAGATTATTTTGGGCGTTTTCCGGTCGCTCAGTGTGCAAGTATATGCTAGCAAACGGACAGTCTGCTGTAATAACTGAATTAATTCGAAATAGTCAAGTCAAAGGCTGCCTGTCTGAGCGATTTTGATGTTTCTTAATAGAAACAAATGTGAGAAGCACAACTTTAAGCATGAAGCGAAATCTGTAATTTCCAACTATATGTGCTATGTCGATGAAAACTCACTTATTGTGTTTTACTCTGCAAGATTCAGAACAATATCTTCCACCAGGAACAGGCGCTGACATACAAGCTGGACCAGCACAATGTGGAAGGCCGGAGATCATGACATCATCGTCCGAGTCATCATCCAGTAGATCCATGGCATCGCCAGCAACTAAGGGAAAATGTAGTAAGATGTGCATATATTAGCTTCACATGCTACACACATAAATGCATGAAAAAATTATTTAATGTAAGATATTGTGATTTTAAGAAACAAACAAAAAAGACGCTGATCTTCGAACAAACAGTTGTGAAAGCAAAATGGTAGGTAACATGTCACTCGCGATCACTCAGCGGGTTCCAACCTTATTTGCTGCAGCTACATACCATTTTGACTTTTGATTGCAGTTAGGCTGCTTGAGATCGATGGTCACGTAGCTGGGTGGTGCAACCTCACCATATGGTAATAGTACTGATGAAGCGTTTACGAAGACAGTGAATTTGTTAGTTCCGTCATTGGCGACGTCACACGGACATTCGCCATTTCTCTCCCTCCCTTCGAGCGAGAGACGTATGTCATCGACACTGACCATTACTGTCTTCACGAGTTAGCTTACACCAAGAGGGCCGAAGTGTACGATGTGGAAGTCAGTCGGTAGGTATTTGGGAAAGCTCCAAGACAGCGACCGATAATTGAACTAAGCGCAGGTTACTTTGGAAGGATCTCATATTCCGATTGCCAGCGGAACGTCTGCCACGCTAAGCATAGACCACTGCGGCTTCTGATGGTCAAGCTACAAAAGGCTTGACTTCCCAGCTGAGTAAAGTTGGCAGGCAGGGTTGAAGACTACCTATCATCCATACCACTGGACGGAACACCCTCAAATGACAGTGTGCTGAAATCAATGGTGAGCCTGTGGGCACTTTTTCTTCTTCAACATCGTCATCATGGAGTTTCGTTCTTCCCTGTCCATACTTACTCATTTGTATCTAACACTTAGTTCGCCATTCCCTGGATTATTACCAGGATCAATGTCAACTCGAGCCATGTTATCTATAGCATAGCTCACTGTTGACCATGTAGGTATCCATCCCACATGCGACCTAGCACGAGGTATGGCACAAAGTTCTGTAGTGTAACAACCGGGAACTTCAATTCAAATCTGCCAAGTTAACTGATGAGGGGTCGTTTTAAAATTTTAAAGCGGAAAAAATAAAATCAGACATTTTACGCACAGATGAGCTTTAAAACGTCATAGTGCAGAAAGTTTCTGACATTGCAGCGACTACACGAATTTCATGTTGAACCATGAAGTGACGTTGATCACTGACCGGTTTATGAACATGGGAAGCGATGGGAAGTGAAATAAATAAATAACAATCAACCAAGTTCGTTTACTCAGTGGTTGAGAACGCGCAGACTTAGAAGGAATCGCCATATACTAAGAATGCCAAGTAATCGTTTATAACACTGCGTGTCCTTTACCGACGACCCAGCCGGTTGGCGCAAGGTGTGAGATGGAACGATGATTGTGTCGAGGAAACGAAGACAGTTGCTAACAGGTAAGTCGCCGTAGGTACCTTCGTCTCTTGGACTTTTGTGACTCCATCGGCAAATAGAGAGGTTAGGACAGATGGTGGCTCAGAGCGAGGTGATTGATGTCACTGCCTGATAGAGTGGCAAGTGGGATAAGTGCAATTAGTGAAGCGAAGTGATGAAAGCCGCAAGGGGGTTGGTACCTCGATGGCGATTTACTCTGCGTTTTCTATGTTATCTTAGTTTCGGCGTTTAAGTTTGGACGCGGAAATTAAGTCACCTTTGCTTTACCTTTGAAAAAGCCTGTAATTATTTTTGTGGGCATACTGCAACTAAGCACCGAAGTCAATCAGACTACTACCGTCAGCGATTAGGAAAACGACCAAACCTGCTGGTATCGGAGGTTCCCTTTAGGCACGAGTAGTCATTTTCTTTATGGAAATAACATCAAACACGACGTGGGTGGAAGCAAAAAGAATAAACATGAATAGAACCAAGAGTTACGGTCCTACCGAATACAACTGCCAGTTAGACCAGAGGGGAGTGGTCAGACGAAAGGCAACCGCACTAATGAGTGTGTGAGCTGTTGGGTAATCACACATGATCCTAGGAGCACACAGCAGCATCATTTCTATCACTGTAGCACAGCGATCTCTGAACAAGGAAAAGGGTAATAAGAAACCTCCTCGAACAAAGAACACTCCGACCGCCCAGCAGCTGACTGTGACCGCGAGCGCAGTACTCAGTACGGTAGGAGAAGTCAGATGTAACCATAGGCAATGCAAACAAAAGTGAACAGAATCCGACAGTAGTGTCTTATTCGCTGTACCTCCATACTAGACAAGTCCGAAGGTTGTTGTGAGCTGCGCCCTGCAGATGTGAGCCTACGCTTCTAACATCGTTATTCATTTGAGATCACCCTTACATAAGTGTTGATCGGAGCGCTCCTTTCTAAGACTGATGGCGCTGAACCTGAATCCTGTGATCAACCAGGAATGGAAGCCGCACTGGATTCCACGGAAGAACAGTGCACGTTCGGTTGAGCCCTTGTAAACGGTCGCACGTGCAGACATGTCAAACTCTGTACAACAGGTAGAGATTGTAGGCGTGAATCAGAAAGGCGTTAGGAATTCCTTATATCGGCGTACGCTCCAATGGATCATTATGCCTACGTTACTAGCGATACGTTCGGTGACTTCCACGTTGAACTGCTAACGCATTAGCATGCAAGCCGGTGAGTTGAATACCCAACTTGGTAGTCTTGAGAAACAGCCAGGTGGTAGGTCTCGTAACCGAAAACAACACACTGGCGAGAGACTGCTGTAAACGTGTGTTGGGGTCTTTGCGGTTCAACCAGCCCATTCCAGTAAATCACAAGTTCGTCTATCACGCCAGAACTTTCTGCCACCTTCGGTATGATGGTCAATCTTGTGTGCTGTTCTGATCCGGCGGGCTATGCTGACTAGGACCCTGGTCCTTGTAGATTCAACCATGTCAGATTGGCCAAAAGGGAACAGCCAGACAAGAGGCAGATGCGCTCGTTGTACATGATACCATGTGTCATTGCCTGGTCTGGTTTTGCGTTAGAGACCTGTTAGCCTCTACAACAGTATTGGTCTTATGTGAGCATTTGGATTTCACAAATGTGTGGCTCTCGAGCCTGTGCGTAGCTATTGCAATTTTGTTGGTGGTGGTGAACAACGTTGTTGCGTTTGTGTTTGTGTCACCTTCTGTCTTATAGTGAGGGCTTTTGAGCCAAAGGCTTTGGATGAGGGCCTTAATCGCTTCCCTGTCTAGATCTGAACGTCCTGGCAACATCCCAAGCTCATATAACCCATAATACAACGCAAGCCAAACATTATGTTGTATCGGATGTCGCGCGGAATAAACCGGGTCGCCCTATCTGCCGTCTGCCGCAAAGTGAACAGGCGAAAATATGCTACAGTCACACCCTCCCCTAATGATCCCATCAGCACGAATTCCAAGGAGCACAGTGTTCACCCGAGACTCAGTAACACGAAGGCCAACCCAAGACACTGGCGGGGTCTTGAGACACTTTCCATTGGGACATGGAATTTGCGCACGCTGCTGGACTGATACAACACCACAGAACCGCCAGAACGCCGAACCGCACTGATCGCCATGAAAGTGAGTAGGTATGGAATCTATGTGGCCGCCTTGAGTGAGACAAGGCTTGCAGACCAAGGTAAGCTCGGAGAAGCAGATGTTGGGTACATCTACTGCATGGGTTACTCGACAGATGATGCTCTGGAGCATGGTGTCTGTTTCGCAGTCACTGATCGCACCAATGCTTGATGACAGGCGAACCACACGACATCAGTCCTCGAGTCCTGTCCATGCGCCTGCCAGCCCGTCGAGATGAATGTGCAACATGTGTTCATGTTTCTGGTCTAACTATGTGTCACACTGATGACAAAAAAGACCAGTACTATGATCAGCTGTTCGGCACAATCCGGTCGGCACCGATGAATGACCCACTGTTTGTTCTGGGTGACCTGAATGTCAAAACTGGGTGCGGTTCGGGAGTCCTCGGACTCTACGGCATCGGTTCAGACAACGAGAATGGTGATTGTCTGTTCCACCTGCGTAGTACCCACGAACTGCCTATCGCAAACCCGACTGCAGCCGTATGCGGGAGACATCACGAAGTGCATGAAGCGGTCATCACCATTTGCTTCATTACATGATTGTGCGACAGCCCGACATTCGTGAGGTGCGTGTCACTCGAGTGAGGCGCGGTGCTGAATGTAGCACAGATTATAGGCTGACCAGGACCAACTTGTTTATTCACGTCTGCAAGCCTGTTTGTTGTAGATCCTCCGCATAACGCCAGAAATTGAATGTAAAACGACTGGAGAACTATGGGATAAGGAATGCTTTTCAACATGCAGTTGGTGCTTGTTTGAAAGACGCTCCTGTACCAACCACTCAGGAGGGTGTGGCAACAGCTGAAGGAGCAGATCACGGTAGCAGCCATCAAGACGATCGGTATCGAACACCTGAAACATCCGAACTTGTTCGACGACAACGTGGCTGTCTTCAGCTTGGTGCGAGGGAAGAATGTACCGTTCGCCGCTTCCACTGTGGGTACGGATAACAAAGCGCAAACCGTGACATTCCAGATTACTCGCTGTCAACTAGCCAAACGTGTTCGCGGAATCAAGGACAAGTGGTAGAGAAACCAGGATGAGCGGAGGCAAAGCAACACCGGTTGCCGACAACACAAATTCTACGACTCGCTTGAGGCGATTTTTGGCCCGCCTGTCCAGTTTACCAGCTCTTTGTGCATCCAGCCAGAATACACCATGAAAGTCTGGCGCAAACACTGGTAACCTATTAAACTTTTTTACGATCATTGATTGGGGGGCATCAACAGCCTGTTACAAGTAGATCTGCACTAGCACTCGTCCCAGACATGTCAGAGGCGCAGAGAGCATTCGGACAACTGCACAATGAAAAGGCCGCAGGCAAGAATGGATTACCAGGTGAAATCCTGGGGAATAGCAGCTTAGTGTTGGAACGAGCCTTGCCCCAACTGGTTCAATCCATCCGGGAGCAAAAAGTAACGCCACAGGAGTTCGAGGATGCCTTCAATGATCCACTGTTTAAAGGTAAACGTAGTAAGCAATGCCTCACAATCTATCTGGACATTAGTCTGCTGAGCTGCAATGACAAGGTGCATGCGAGAGACCTGTTGAACCGACTCAACGCGGACGTTCCGGAGGCCAGTGTCCTTGAGGGAAAACGTGGGTTCCGGGAGAATCGCAGTACGATCGATCCGGAGTTTGCTGCTCGACAGATGTGGCAGAAGTGCCGGGGAGACAACCAACCCCGGTATGCCCTGTTCGTGGATTTCACTAAGGTTTTTGGTTCTGTGGGTCGCGAGGCGTCGTGGACGGTACCTGGTATGTACAAATGTTCACATAAGTTCGTCAATTTGATTGGGATGTTGCAACAGGATCATGAAGGTGAAGGTACAATCAAGTGCATCGACCTATGATGATCTTAACATTGTCACTGGCGTGAAGCAGAGTTGTGTTCCAGCCCCAACTCTGTTAAGTTTATATTTGACTGCAATGCTGACAATCACTCTTCAGGACTCGGCGGACGACAGTGGTGAGATTGAGTCCCGGAGAGATGGACGCCTACTAAATATTCCACAACTCAGCTACGTACCTTAACAACGCGCATGCTTCCGTTCGCAGACGGCGGCGCACTGTAAACACACAGTGATGACGAACTAGAGCGACTGACCACCACGGCTTTCGCGGCCACGAAATTCAAGTTTGGATCGGATATCAATATAAGTAAGATATTTCTTTCTTCCACCCTTCTCCGGGTGGAGACGCTGTTACTGCACCTGTACCTGAAACTCACAGATTCCAGCTACTTGGGTAGCAAATAATCGACAAATTAGTCAGTGGACAGCGAGTTGCAAACCCATGTGGTGAAGGCTAGTGCTGCCTTCGGATTTCTAGAAAGACGTATCCGGAAGAACCGCAACCTGAAGATAGTCACTGAAATGTCTACCGCTGATCAGATTTGTCTATACCGCTGTATGGTAGTGAATTTTAGATGTATCAGTGGAAGAAGCGCTATCTGCACCGTTCCCACTTGCATTCTGGGTATTCGGTGGTCGGACACGGTTCCGAACACTGAGGCACTGTTACAAGCAAACGAGATAACGATATTTAAGATACGCAGAACGGCGCACCGTTTCTAGCGGAGTGATTGTAGCAAAGAGTGCAAACGCTGTTTTGAAGTAGCGTGTCGAACATCGAAAGTGAGAGACATGCCCAGCACGCACCAGCCTAAGTAATCACAGTAAAGAGACTGATCTGTATTCCCACGGCAAAATTGCCAAACTGAACTTCGTGTGCGCATGCCATAACTGTCAGCATGATCTCAAGAAGGAACTCTAATCAAGTATCAGCGGATTCCTCGAACGCATCATCTAAAATGTCACCTACGGCCAAATCAAACAAGAAGCGAGAGACTGGATATACTTGAATGCCAATGGAAGGAACGCTCGAAGTTCCCAGTCCGGCTACAGAATGAGGGCACGGCTCAAAGCAAAATAAAGTAATTATCCATGTCTCCCCTGTAAATGAAGTGGTTACGGGCAAACAAATGAAACGAAATTGTTACGAACCCCTGAGAGAGAAAGGCAAGAACGAACACAAAGACCGCGAGCAGTATCTCGATCACGAACGAAACGCAACGATATCGCAAACGATACGAATAATCAGAACACAAGTACGCGGACCTAACTCCCGCAACTTAGAACTCCTCAACAAGGGAAAAGACGGCCTTCAAACGAGATTCATTTGCTGCTCAGCCCGAAGGCTCACAGCGGCTGTATTTATAGATTTCCGGCGGCCTTGGTCCTAGAAGCACCCATAAAAGCATCCATTTCCATTGGGAAATATAGCGAATTCTTGGGAAAGTGTTTTTCCCAACACCTCCCCTGTTGAGACTTATTGGTACCGCCGTTGTCGTGAGTCGACCTGCACTGAACAAGTGGGCTTGCGTTTCCGGTCCGTCTATCGTCGTGGTTGCACGACAGTCGGCTCACTGTTCGATCCAGGCGTTGTGGTGGCTGAGGTAACGGTCGCGTAAACTGCCTGTGTAGGGCGTTTGATCTCGAAGGTGTTGAGAAGTAGGTCCAGTAGCAGTTGGTCCTTTGCTTTCCCAGTGTTTGTGGAATAGCGTGGGCGAAGTTGGTTAGCGTGGCGCACCCACAGGTCGACTCCGACGTTGACGTCGGAGAGGACCGAGCCGCTCCGATGCTTGACCGTCGCTGCTATCCAGTGGGAGTGACCTGGCCGATAATCTCTTGCGTAAACTAGATCGCCGACGACAAATCCACGTCGGGGTAGCAGTTGCTTATCTTCGGGGAGTTTTTCTACTGGCAGCATGGCGTCGAATGTCGTCCTCAGCTTGCGGCTCATGAGAGCTTCGGTGGGTGAAAGTCCACTGGGAATCGCCGGATTCGAGATGGTTCTGTAAGTGAGCAAGAACCTTTGCAGTACCTCTTCGATCGGTCCCTCCCCGCGAGATTTCATAAGTGCTCTCTTGAATGTGTCGACGAAGCGCTTTACTTGGCCGTTTGATTGTGGGTGGTATGGTGGCGAACGCAGATGGTCGATGTTGTTCTGAATACAGAACTCCTTGAAGTGGACGGATGTGAACTGCAATCCATTGTCTGAGACAAGTATTTCCGAGAGTCCATGTTGGCTAAAAATCTGTCGAAGATTGTTAATGGTAGCTAAAGTTGTAGCGTGCGTCAGCGGGGCGATTTCGGGCCACTTGGAGTATGCATCCATCAGAGTGAGGTATACCACACCGTCAACGGGTCCCGCAAAATCCACATGGAGGCGTGACCATGGCTGATCGCGTTGCTTCCATGGTTGAGGGTCTACGCGCGGCAGGTTCCTGGCAGCTTGGCGACAGCGAATGCATCGCCTAACCAAGTCTTCAGCCTGGTTGTCAATCCCAGGCCAGTAAACATAGGTCCTGGCGAGCGCCTTCATACGTCCCGCACCAGTGTCCAACATGAAACTGTTTGAGAACGGTTTTGCGAAGCGAAGAAAGGATGACGACGCAGTCAGCGAACATCAAGAAGGAGTCGACGACTGACATGGACTCCCGTCATAAGTAGGAGTGATGGAGTTCGCCATCTGGTGGGGTTGATGGCCGTCGGGTTTGTATGTACGTGATTGCTTGTTGAATGATACGATCAGATCCGGAGGCGCGTTTGACATCGGATGCCGTTGTTGGAGTTGCGCGGATAGCGTCGAGAAACGTTTGGTGTACATCGTTCTCAATGGATAAGGCAGCAACAACAGTGTCTTCTTCAACGGAACGCTGGTTGCCGATGAGGCGAGAAAGAGCATCAGCTTGGCCAAAATCCTCAGTTCGACAATAACAGATGTCAAAGTCATAGCTGATGAGAATGGTCGCCCAGCGCTGCAGCCGGCTGGCAGAATACACAGGTATACCCTTCTTTAAGCCGAAGATGGAAACGAGTGGCTTGTGGTCTGTCAGAAGGGTGAAATGCCGGCCGTAAATCATCTTGTGAAACATCTTCACAGCAAAGATGAGCGCCAAAGCTTCCTTCTCGATTTGGCCGTAGTTCTCAGCGTCTGTGAGTGTCCTTGCAACGTGCATGATGGCTTTCTCAGACCCATCGGGGAAGACGTGAGATCACGGCGCCCACGCCAAAATTGGAGCCATCTGCAGCCATAACGATTGGGAGGCTGGGATCAAAATGGGTCAGCAAGATGTCGGACCCTAGCATAGACTTGATCTTTTCGAATGCTTGTGCACAGTCAGGAGACCAGCGCCACTGTATGTCCTTTTTGAAGAGGTGGTTTAGGGGAGCTCGAACGTCGTGTAGCGAAGGCAGGAAGGAACCGTAATGACTAACGAGACCCAGGAATGAGCGGAGAGATGATACATCCTTTGGAGGTGGCATGTGTTGGATGGCACGAACGTTCTCAGGATCTGGACGGCGGCCGGTAGCGTTGAAAACAAAGCCAAGGTATTTTATGGACGACATGAAAAATTGACACTTATCTGCTCGAAGCCGAAATCCGTAATCTTGAACTCGTTGGAGAACGGCTGCGATCCGTTCTCGAAGGTCTTCACGCGTTCGGCCAGAAATAATGATGTCGTCCAAGTAGGCAGCTGTACCAGGCAGGCCGGACAGCATGGCATCCATGATCTGCTGGAAGATGGCTGGGGCGGTCTTGACACCGAATGGCAGTCTGGTGTACTGGTAAAGACCGCGATGTGTGTTGATCGTCAGTAGACCACGGGGTTGTGGGGCGACTTCGACCTGCAGGTATGCATCCGCTAGATCTAGCTTGGCGAAACAGGTTCCACCATTGAGGATCGTGAACAGGTCTTCAGGGACGGGCAGTGGATGGCAGTTAGCTTCCAAAGCAGCATTGAGCCCGGTAGAGAAATCAGCACAAATGCGAACTGATCCATTGGCCTTTTTCACGACAACGATGGGGGCTGCCCAGGATGAGTAGGTGACAGGCGTCAGCACCCCTAACTCCTCAAGGCGTTTGAGTTCTTGGTCGACGAGGGGTAGGGCGGCGTAGGGTACTGGGCGTTTCGGCCGAAAAACAGGTTGAGCTGCAGGTTTGAGGTGCAAAACCGCTTGGGAACGAGTGCAGCAACCAAGACCCTCGTCGAATACCGACCTGAAGCGTTGAATGAGCTCGTCCGCCATGCACGGTGGCTTCGCTGTGGAGGACTGCAGTCGATTGCAAATATGTGTAATTGATAATTCTGTCAGGCCGAGTTGTTCAAGCCAGTCGAGACCAAGTAGATTGAGATTTGCATCGGAGAGGTAACAGACTCCATCAATGGTCTTGTTCTTGAAACTGACACGACAATGCAATTGCCCGGTTAATTGCACTGTACCACCACAGGCACTGGTGGCGGAAAGGGATGTCAGCTGGACTGGCGGGCGGCCAATTGCTTTCCACAGGCGATTGGAAATGATTGTAATATCGGATGCAGTGTCGAGCTGCAGACGAGCTGGGTGTCCGTTGATCAGTACGGACACAAACTTCCTGCGTGAGACGACATCGACTTTGAAAGAGGTAAGTAAGCTGTTGGACCTCGTACTTGGTTTGGAGTGAGGTGGGCGTGGCCGCTTCTTAGTTGTGCGTTGACTGCCCGGAGTACGTGATTGACAATACCCGTCTTTGTGGCCCACCTTTTTGCAACGCTGACAGCGGTGTTGCTTGAAGGGGCAGTAACGCGTGTAGTGCCATGCGCCGCAGTGCCAGCATGGAGAGGGCGGCGACTTCTTGGAGGGAGGGTTCCTTGGGCGGCTCGTGTGGGAAAGTTGTTGCTTTTGCCTTGGATATGAAACTGTGTTGACAGAGGTTGTGGACTGAGCAGGATTCTGGACCAAGGCAGAGTCGTGTTTCAGGTTCAGCAGTCGATGACCTTCAGTGGTGAGATCCTGAAGGGTAACTGACTCGTCTTGTTGGATCCGATTGAGCAGGCGTGTACGGAGGTCAGCATCATTGGGGGACTGGAGGCCGCAGACAAAGATGAGGCATTTGAATTGATCCTCCGTGAGGGAGGATAGCTTGAACCTCTCGCATTCGCGATTTACGGTGCCAGCATAGGTGACAAGATCATCCGAGTCCCGTTTGGTCAGCTTGAGGCAGTGGTACCGCAAGTTGAATAGAGAAGACTGGTCACCGAATATCTGCGACAGAATACTAACCGTCTCATTGAAGCTGATGTCGCGTGGGCTCTTGGGCAAGATGAAGTTGGCGTGCCGCTAGTGTTCCGCAGAAGCCCTCGAAGTTACAAAAATTCCACTACAGTTGGTCGCCTGTAAATTTATCGTCGTTATATAAATGTATGAGCAAAGCACACAGGAACGGAATCTTGTATATGCCTGGTTGGTGAACCGATGTGTCATCAAGTCGGTCAATAGCTTGGACGCAACAGAGGCCAGATTGGTACCTAAGTGGCTGTCACACAGACTTCGCATTCCCTGCTTAAAAGCGGGCACAAATCATAAGGCAGCTCTCCAATGTTCCCAGTTCTCATATTGAACCCATTCAGGACGGAAGATGGGTTGAACGGCCCATTTGTTAGGTCGATGGCCAACACAACGATGCAGGGAGAACACACTTTTACTACAATACAGAAAGGTTCGCACCATCATTTTCGATCGCCCGATCAAACGATGACCGAGACCTTTGCGCAAATTTTCAGTTAGCTGCGTGTAAATCACCGGGGGTGATCGCCAGTAGAAACTGAGCGACGCGTTTGTGAGGTCAATCGATGTGACAGAGACCCAGTTCCACCGTAACTGCAGAGTGCCCTCGGAATGCACTGATCACAGCAAGTTATCATTGCTTCCCAGGATCGTAAGATTTTTTTCAACCGACTGGATCTGAGCGATTTACATGCTAGTGCTGCCATGTAAGCGTTTCCCACAGCCTTACTGCTATTTACCTAGCCCGGAGCAACGAGCGCAGGACGTTTGCGTGAACGACGGAAAAGATTAGAAACATGTTCAAAGCGGATGGATGCTACAATGGTCGGTAACAGGTTGACACCACTCGTACCTGACCGATTTGTGTCCACTGCTGAGATTCAATGAGCGAATCTCGTGTAACATGTCTCGTGCTGAAATGCTGTAGGTGGAATACAGAGACTACGAGGGAAATACACCTGCGGTAACACTTCATCCACCAGTACACCAAGACCGGACACCAAAACACTCCACATCCGTCACGGTGAGACTGGACCTTGACGTGGTGTGACGGCTTGCGCATCTCGATGACCTTTTGGGCTAAACTGGACAGAGTTACTCATACCAGGCAGGCCAACAGGTAGAGGTCTGACAAACCACAGTCTC
>QNGE01001091.1:154373-193965 GCA_008508345.1 Paragonimus westermani
TTCGCTGACACTGCGACCGACTGGTGTAAGGTGCGAGGTGGACAGACAATGACCTGGCGTAGGGAAATGAAATCGTTCACCAAGGGTTTAGCCACCATAGATCGAGTTCGTCTCCCGGGCTGGGACCCTCGCGACTCACAGAGTCGGTGGTTGGAGACTTTGGGAGAGATGGCAACTAATCGAGCTCAGTGGTGTGAATGTTGTCGTTGTTTGGCCGAGTTGTCCGTGAAGTGAGTGCATTTAATGACGCGTGGCAGTGAAAGCCGTAAGGAAGCTGCCTTGTTGATGACGCCTTACTCTCACTTGCAGCTCGGTTGTTTGTTTACAAGGTGTAGGCATCTTGATGCTGTATGTTTGAATATGGACGTAGTCATTTTCAGTAGTTAGGTACCTTCCCGTCCCCTTCTTTTTCTTTCTCTCTTTCTATATAGGGTTTGCTGTTTCTTCATGGTTGTGTGGCAGTTAAGCGTGTGAACCACTGATGTATTGCTGTCTATGATGATGATGAAAACACTCCAGATAGCCACCTCTATTCCAGAGCAAGACTACCGAGTTTCGCGTACACATCGGCCGCTAGCAGGGGTGTGCCTACTTCGAAAAGTCAGCTAGGGCGTTACAGGAAATTTTTAGCAGCATCCGAACTACTGTGCCTGGAGTGAACGCAAAGTCAACGAATACGCAGAAACTTCTCGATTTGCGTGAGCAGACTGGCCGACGTACTTAATCTAACAGCCTACAAGTGGTCATTAACTGGAATCCAACCGAGTTCTGAAGCAGAACCCCGTGGGGCCTCATTACGGATTGGATGTTGGAATCTTGATATCATCAAGGAATATAAGGAGGGAGCCCCTGGGTCAAAGAACAGATGCAGGGAACCCAAGTAGTGTTTAAGTGGTGTAACAACCAAGGAGTTGCGTCTAAGACGCAAGTAACCGTAGTGAGACATCCACGCTCCTTATCTACTAGTTCCAAATACACGACAAATGTGCCGCACGAAAGGTTTGCCTAGAAAAGCAGCGAGAACTAAGAGAAGATTTAATAACCAGGATGAATTGAAGGCGATAGTTAACGAAACAATCAACCAGGTATTTAGCCATGGGTGCACAATACAGGAATGATAAGCTGCGGACATTGATTAAACATTTAAGACTGATGCACCAGCTCGCGGACGCTAATTACATTTCTGTTTCCAAACTATATTCCGGTGACTTGTAGTCCTAGGTGGAATTGTCTTTGAAACTTTTTTAAGTATACACTTATTCCGGTGGGACGAGTTGTGTTGCTCGTATCACCAGACACCAACCCGAACGCCCACCCCACCCCACCCCATCCCCCGGTCAGGCCCACGAGAATAGTGAGTCAATCAACAGGGCTGTATTAGTACACCTGGTCTATCCGAAACACCGCACCAACGCGTTTCGTTCAATCGATCGCTGCAGGCCGACCAGCCAAGGATAACGAAAGTATCTATTTTGACTATAGCTGACACTAACAGACACCAACGCCCCACCCACGTGTGCCTAAAAACATTACGCCTGGGACATGGGACTACTTTAACCTAAACCTGACACCGTGAATGGGTGGAGAACCACTTTTAATGCAACGTCCCGGTAGGCGCCTGACGTCCAGCCGTTCGACTTCAGGCATCGTTTTTCTACAACACATACGCGTGTGCTGTAAGCTATCGTTAAAAAACAAATAACAAGTGTGCCCACTGCACAGCACCTGTGAATATTAATTTAGTTAATATTAAACACCCGGCTGAAAATCGATACCAATACAGATACTTACCATCGAGAGAAAGACGATATGGTCGAGAGGACAGAGGGTCAAGCTCATGAGTATGAGGTAACCGATGATCACCACGCCTCATTTTGCTTCCAACTGCGACGTGTTGATTTCCTGAATGCTGTTCGTAAACATTAGATGTGCCATGATCGGCGTATGGACGAGGAGAGAAATCCGTGGGAACTTCAAAGGGCTCATCATCAAAATCAGCATACTGGGGTAAGCGGGAAGGCGAAGACCCCAAAAGCACACCTTGTAAAGTCTGCTGTTTACGGCGACGCGAACTTGATGCCTGAGATGAGTTCTTTGATTTTAAAGAGTTAACAGAGTCCATACATTGTCGAAGTCTACATTTCTGACGCATACGGTTAGGACCACCAAATTTTCGACGGTCACGACAATAGTCACATTTCCCACAGTCTTCAGGTCGCTGGCAGCCACTGCATATGCCACAAGAACGTACACGCGGCGATCCAGCCTTACTCTTGGAAGTTGGCTGTGACTGAGATAAACTGGGCACATGCGCTTCCTCAATTTTAAATTGCTCGGCGTCTCGTGACCAATAATTCCTCGAAAAGTATCCCAGTGGGGGCGATGAAGGACCGGTACAATCACCATAACCATCAATAATGCTAGCAGGTGAAACTTTGGGATCCACCGGAGTGTATTTTCGCTCGCAGCTTGCTTGGGATGGACTTTCACGCTCCAATTTGGCCTTCCGCTGAATGACATCTACGGCATCACTGTTAAAAATAAAGAATAATACCTGGATTGGTGCCTGAGGAAATAGACCGTCTGCTTTTGTCTCGTTTAATCGAAGAGGGTTGGTCGGGGTAAGCGCATCCACTGCTGCTACTAGGACTAACATTTTGACGGGACCGAGTGCGTTGGCCACGTGAGGAGTTATAGACAATCTCGAGAGAAGCATCTTTGACTGAGGCACAAATAGAATAAGAAAAACGACACCTACGGCGGCACTGGTGACAATAAAATGTCTTGATTTGTTCGGCCTGTTTGGTGGTGACACTGATGCAGTCTCCATGATACCACTCTTCGCACCGATCACAAGCTCTGACATACGAAGTGAACAATGGAATAACTTACATCATGAAACGGTCAATATCAGTAGAACGGCAAATGCAATAAACAGGAAGATCTGATGCAACGTCCTCTGTAACTTTTTTGCTAGCTGCACGCTTTCTTTTCTGCATAGTAAAGAAACACAAATGTATTAATACAGCCCGCTAAGTATCCACTGCATTTTCGCGGAGATTCATCCAACGGGGAGCTTATTTATTCACTATCCGAGATGGACTCGGCTAGCAGGCAGAACACCCAACGGGACACAAGACGCGCGCGTCCAATGGCGAAACACGTAGTGGCACATTAAAACAAGCAATTGTTCGTTGTTCCTTGCTCACTGATGAGATGTAGGAACCAAAGAGTTGATAAACGGCTTCGCCAAGTATTCCAACGCCTGACTAAACAAGGTGTTAGGTATTTTCTTCCGGCGCGCCATCTTATGTTCATCTGAGGGCCGTTTGGAGGCAATGTAATTGAGTATCAGTACGTCCTGCGTTGGTAACGTAATCGAGCTAGTAACGAACCCTTAGAGCAGGCGAAATACCAAGTGAGTTCGTCCTGGTTGTCATTAGGGGCTCGTAACAGGGTAACCCCGGACATTGTTCTTACTTCGCGGAAGGAAGTCTGTCCTGAGCTACTCTTACATGTCACCACGTAAAATTCGACGCATCGTAAATAGATAATCACAGAGTCACTGATAGCTCTTAAATCGCGCGTCCGTGTACTTCAGCCACTGATTACAGGAAAGGTCCCTCACCTCAACTGTCACAGAAGTCGTTGCTGTCCACACTATTTCACGTTGAGACATCATGAAGACTTCACTGGTCTGCCTCCGGTATGATGTGTGAAATAGTTCCAAAACTCACAGTTGCATATTGTGCCTAAACTTACAAGAACGCTTACATGATATATGCTGTCTGATTGTTTTCCCGTTCGCTACGTGACTGTATAGCAGGAACCCGAACGACACACACCTCTGGGTTACTCGCCCATCGACGACCGGTCTCAGAACCCCCTAGGTATGTTTCGTGGCGGTGCCTTTCATAGCTCCGAACAATACCGCTTGTACATGATAGTCGGTCTTTTTCTTAGCGGCGTTTACTTATTTCGCGTGCGGTTAATTTTTATCTGGAAGAAGTGTCTTAGTGCGCCGTGCATTATAATATTCACACATACCTTCGTGTCATCACCGAAGAAGGTTGCCAGCTGTAGCTGATAAAAATCAGAAACAACAGGGGCCTAAGCGCCGCCTGTCGTGGAACACCACTAGGGATATACACGCAGTCCGAAAAACGATGGATTATGCTGACAACGAATTAACCTCATATGATAAAAATTTGCTCGCTATATCGTCAGTTATTGACAACTTGACAACGTCGATTGAGCTCCCATGGCACAGATCCAGGCTCAGTGGTCTGTTCCATTTTTGATTGCGCAGTGTCTCAAAGCAGTTACCTATGAAGCCAGTAAATAAAACCACCAGCAAGGTAGTTGGTTTAGTGTGTGATAAGTGGAATCGTATTTAGGACTGATCGTGTAGTGAGATCACCTTCGACGTCCCCAAAATTATAAACTCCCCTCGACGTGAGATTTGCCTTGCCAGTACCACCGCGCCTGTTCACATTACCTTAGATATGTAAACTTGCTACAAACCACTGGCATCAAAGTTAGTGGGCCGGCATAAATATCGCAGTTATGCTCGTAGCTGTATGATGAATCCACATCATCTCTACTGCTGTAGGTTACATTCACTATGATAACAATTTTCAGCTATTACCGTTAGGAACGCCGCTTAACCAGTCTTATGCTTGTTTGAATTCTGGAGGTCGACTGGAATTTTCCGTCGACCCACTCTTCCACTCCGGCGGCTGCTATGCGGTTGTACTCAAAATGCTCTCACGTACAGCCCCCTAGAACCCCTTAATTGTTGCGTTGAAGTCTCTTGTGAACTGTGAGTAAATCAATAAATAAAGTTTGTTTGCAGATTCATCGTTTTCGCCCTGCGACTTCCGATGCACGGTAGCATAAGGCTGGGGAAACTCTGGGCGTACGAATTCAGGATCTAAGACTACAATCGATAGTTTGGTGAAAACTCGTTCATTAACAAAGGTTACATATGAGTCGAGAATTCCACCTTCCAAGGACGATACTACCGCATTTTGATGTAGGCATTCTCGCTGTCCTTAACACGTTTATCTTTTATTTGTTAGGAAGACCATAGGTTCTCTAGGTGTATCGTGCATCCAGATGTATGGAGATGGCTTTTCATTGTCATGCAGTTGAGGACGTGAATGTAGACAACATTTCATCATGCGCTCGGCGTTTACAGCAGCAGTGAACAACCAATCGTGCGTTGACCCGTGCGCAGCTAACACGATATCTGACTCAAAATTGCTTACAGATATATCACAAAGTTTTGCTGTGCTCTTGCTCCATGCATCGAGAGTAACCTACAATTTCCGCTATTCGTGTGAACAAAGTGTAGCAGTGGCCTGGTGCAGAACCGTTCTGCTCGGATTCTTTTCTGTTGCAACCAGTCGTTAGACAATGAGTTACCTGGGGGATGGAGTGGTCGTAAGCTCGTCACTTGTGCAGTGTCATCACATTTTGCTGGCCTTTGTTTCCGTGTGTTGCTGGCTAGAGCAGCCAATAGTCATACCGGCAGTACAGAATACCCATCAAGCTCATTTAACTAGCCTGAGAAACCACGTTGACTACCCTCCCATAAACATGTGCTTCTGGATCACGACTGTCATTCTTCTCGGAGCACCTTTAAAAGTGAGACCAGTTATCGGCACCACGCAAACTAAGCACTTTCTCTACTCGCTCTCCGTTTCCGAGTAGCGTACGTTATATCCTTGATAAGCGACCACATTTAGAAAAAACCCAGAGAATCGAAGCACTTGTTGGAACCGATCCAACAAGATAAAACCCTGTCTGTTATCACTATCAACAATCGATCGACAATTAAAAACCAAATCTCAGCGCGTTCACTTCGTGTATTATTACCTACTCTGGAAGATAGAGAGCACAGAGAGACACGACAAGCTAGCGAGGCACGGAGCGAGTTGTGATTTTAGCCCCGGGCCGGATGTTACAAAATGGGTAGCTTGACTAGAACAAAGGTAGGTACAAAACCAAAATCATAGAAAATGTACACATGAATGCGACTATCAAAATATCATTTATTATAGTCGTTATATAGCTCTCCCCAGAAGGTTAGTAAGTGTTACACAGGCCTTCGTTATTGCAGCGAGGAAGGAAAAATCACATCTCACGTCTTTTAGACTGATCACACGCAAAGGATGATTGCAGGTGATAGGGAATGTCAAAGTTCGGGGGTGGAGGGGGGTCGGTCGAAAATAGTTGCTGCGCTGGTATGGTTCATTTATTTTTGTTAGTTAGTCTTCGGTGCGTTTCTTGTCTATCGCAGCGGGGTGCCCAACCCTAAAATCGCTTGAGAGAAAAGGGGGCTAGGTTTGTTCAGTACTGTACGATAGGTAGATGGGAGTTGTCTCTCCACGCACCATGTCCGGATCGTATGGAAGAGAGAGAAAACAAGGTGAAGTACCCGCGGGACAGGCGAAAAAGGATAACTCACCATGTCAACGTATCCGGTGGGGACTAAATAATTTTACAGTCGGCGTTTCATAAACAATACAACTTTGAGTGTCACTGCCTTTGAAACTCATCTTCTTTGTTGCCCTGTCTACAGTTGATAAGCTCAAAAAAAATTACTAGGTGAAGAGACCTGGTCCAGACCAATGCCAAGGAACATTAAGTGGTGGTTAAACTGACAAGTATCCTGCAGCCCTCGTCTCGCCCTCTCACGCGTTCTATCACTTGACAAGCTGACTAGTCTAAATGACGCTCATTGCCCCAACCTGCTTATGCCCGTTCACCGGCCCGACAGCTCTCTTCCATACCCGAGCGCACGCACGCGCGTAGTCACCATCTGCGCACTGAGCCAGTTGGAACGCTCCAATTGGATGTGATTCCGTGCGGTCGATACACAGACATGCATAACGCGGTCGGACCCGGATCGGAACACAACTGACTGCCAACTGAACAGGACAGGGCACGGTCCAGACGAGCGCTACTGCATTCAGCTTGTACACCAAAATTCCAATAATAAAGATCCAACCCATTGACTTGATCTTTTCATTGATTATCTTTGAGATATCTTTATTTGTTAGTGCGTACTCAAGCTATCACGGTTAACAGTTCCACTACTATCCTCAGACAGGTCGTGCGAGTGGATGCCTTGTGGACTGAAATGGAGCTGATAGCGTAGGTTCGGCGCTGTTATTGTTATCCGCGCAACGGCTCAGTGTGAAATGCTGTTGGTCTATAGATATCCATGTTTTGTACAGACATGATTGATTATTCCTTGCAAACGTGCGCAAACAATCTCATATGGCTTACACAAAGCTTCTGACACGGTGTTGCGTAAACAAATTGGCGTTGGAGGTCGAGGGTGTCTGTGTCGACGAACAAGCAGGAGTTACCGTGCGGTGAGGACATTAATTCTAGTCGTGCTCCCCTTGCAGTACCTGCGTTAGGTAGTGCTCACGACGTTGCAGAGCCCATGCCGGCCGAAATGTGCCGTGGCTGAAACTGCACTCGCAGGAATGAGCGACAGAGGTTGTCTCTGGGTCGGTCCTGAATGTTGAGAATGCCTGATCTCGTGCGGGAATAACCCATCGAAGAATGGTGCTGTGGCAAGCGTTAGTGGTTCGAGCCGTGAGGACTTTTAATCCGAGGCGTTTACCGTGCTGTTTACGACTGTAAGAGCTACACCGTTGGAAAGATGTCCGATAGATGGCTAATGAAACCGAAGCTGCCAGATTGGTTGACCCGTGAATAGTAAACTAGGTCAGATGCCGAGTTTGCATCGTCTTAATTAGGTGTAGATGCAGGGTATGTTGCGCCGTTTTGCCCGGCTACCAAAACGTTCGTGGTACCAACAGTCAGCTTCTGACTGTGGTATATGGTGCCTGGGTGATATACTAGGACAAGGACATGAAGAACGGCTTGAAGAAAGTTAGTTCAAGCCGCGTCGCGAAGCTGCGATTTCTGCTCCCAGAGCCTTAATGTCTGATAGACCACGTTTAAGGTAACCACCTTGTCGGGACCACACGTGTCTAGTTTAGAACGTGGAGTAGATTGTGGTACACTCATGCAATCAATCAGTTGCTGAGAAGTATCCACTACTTTATTAGATATTTTTGCTGTCTCAGCAAGAGTTTGTGAAAGAGCAACGGAAACTATTGCTTACGTGGCTTCTAGCATTCTTTGAAGCCAGAATTTCCGGACGGCTACGTCTATGTGAGAGTTGCCGATGATCTGTTGCATTTGCGCTAGCGGTGTTGTAGGGCGTTTGTCATCTAGCATGAGTTCTTAAAAAATTGCTGTACTCGGGTCTTTTCGGTTAACAACTGCTTCTTTTTTTGAAAGGTCTCGTACTTGAGCTATACCGGTTGGCTTACTATAACATCGCGAAGCTGTGAGGTAACTTCGTTCAGAAACCTGACTAACAACTGACAGAACCTTGTTTGATCAGACAAAATTCCGTTGTTGGAAAATTCTTCTTATAAGCAACCAAACCAGAGAGTCATTTTCAAGGAACTGATGGACCTCTAGAGCATCAGTGCTAGCGCGGAGGCTGTCAACCTGCTTAGATAGTACTTCAGACAGGGGCTAGTGATCACGCGGTTCAGATATCAATAACAAATAATTAAGCCGAATTGAGAATATATACAAATGCTTATATGTCGGACTATACACAAACAGAAAAACAACTGGTTACGTGTACGTCAATAGAGGCAGTATACATGCAAGCACGCAAAGGAAAAAACTCACCAAGACGCAAGAGACGACTGTAGCAGAACGTTAGAAATTTTCGGGTTCACCAATTGTTGGAACTGATCCAACAAAATAAAACCCCGACAGTCATAACCATCGGCAATCGATCGAAAATTAAAAGCCAAGTCTCAGCGCGTTCACTTCGTGTATTATTACTGACCCTGGAAAATAGAGAGTACAGAGAGACACGACAAGCTAGCTAGGCACGGAGCGAGTTGTGATTTTAGCCCCGGGCCGGATGTTACAAAATGGGTAGCTTGACTAGAACAAAGGTAGGTACAAAACCAAAATCATGGAAAATGTACACATGAATGCGACTATCAAAATATCATTTATTATAGTCGCTACACACTTACCGCGCAATACCAAATACGTGCTAGCGGGAAATTGATGGGCACAATGAAGGCGCACAAATAAAGGTCGTAATAAGAGCTCAGGTGAACAAAACTTCTCTATTGAACATTTGTTTCAATCGAGACAGAACAAGCTTTCCACGGATATAAAAGCTACTTCTAACAGTCTGGCCGCTGACGAATAGTTCAACAAGTGTTATCAGGCGATCTTCGACGCACTACCGCTGGAATGGCACTTCACCGCTGCAGGCCTGTTGGCAAACACTGTTTGCAGGAGATATTTCTGTATCAAGTGATCAGGACCTCTTATTAAGTGTTAACTCGTGCAGTACAGCAGGTCCTGACATATTTCACCAAAAGATCCTCAAAGAATCAACTGATGGTTTGAAAGAATTCACTTGCAGTTTGCTTCAACTGTGGACTTACGTTCTCCTCAATCCCTGGTAAGAAGCAACGGTCGTGTCCATTTCCATGGCGAACGACCCACACTCTCCTGCTAGCTATCGGAAAACCAACCCCATTATTTTGTGGTCTCAGTGTTTATGTGGGCTCATAAGAGTGCGGGGACGTTCAGATCTAAACAGGGCAGCGATTAAGGCCCTCATCCAAAGCCTTTGGCTCAAAAGCCCTCACTATAAGACAGAAGGTGACACAAACACAAACGCAACAACGTTGTTCACCACCACCAACAAAATTGCAATAGCTACGCACAGGCTCGAGAGCCACACATTTGTGAAATCCAAATGCTCACATAAGACCAATACTGTTGTAGAGGCTAACAGGTCTCTAACGCAAAACCAGACCAGGCAATGACACATGGTATCATGTACAACGAGCGCATCTGCCTCTTGTCTGGCTGTTCCCTTTTGGCCAATCTGACATGGTTGAATCTACAAGGACCAGGGTCCTAGTCAGCATAGCCCGCCGGATCAGAACAGCACACAAGGTTTACCATCACACCGAAAGTAGCTGAAAAGTTGAAGGGTTGAACCCATGCTATCCCGAATGCAACTACGTTTGTATTTGTGACGAGTCCCTCAGCACAGAATAGGGAGATCTGTTTGCTAATGGTTAGCGTTCTTTTTTCCTGATAAGCAGTATCGGACAGGAATCATTGATCAGCTTCGAGTAGCCCCAGAAATACATATTAGGGATTGGCCATAAACGGGTCCTTTACGATATGTAGGTTCCTTGTGTAGCCAGCAGGTTTCAGGGCAGTGGTCAGGAATTTAACAAGGCTTTCCAAGAGGAGGACGAGAGTGCTAATGGTTTAAATACTAATGGCTCTGGAACAGCAGTTTCGGAGGGTAGAATGGCAGTCGCAAAAGATCGAAATTGCAAACGACTTCGCGTACCAAGACTGGTTATTACAGTCAACAAGAGGCGACCCTCCATGGGGCTGATGCTGCGTTGGGTTACAGTTTCGAATGTTATTTCGCGAGTTAGATATGTGGGTCTATTGTTGTACTCAATACCATGTAGGCTTTCACAAATGCGCCGGGATGCACAGGTCAGACTGGGTCGGACCAACCGGTTTAACCAATCAGGTTTGTTCAGTCGGATGGTGAAATCAGAAGCCCGTCGGTTATTCTTATGGAAAAGCTGCGAAGTACTATCAGATTCCCTATACACTCTGACCGCATGGAAACGGTCTTTGTAAGAAGAAACTACCAAAAGTTGGCTTCATGAGCGAAAAATTCGGGCAGATATCGCGCAGTAAGTGTGACAGTAGAGTTGCTGAATGAGAAGTCGCCTCGCATGAAAGGAGACGCTGCAATAATTTGGGCTGGAAAAACAGAAATGTATGAGTGAAGTAAACTGGAATGGCAGTAATAACAGTGTGTGTCTCAACACGTCTGTGAGAAATACGCTTCAGTGGACGTAATTAATGCACACGATTACGGGCGATACAAGAAACAACTAGACAACATCGCAAATATGAGAATCCGCTAGTGAAGGTGTATTAAGAGACAAAATAATTGAAATTTAACAAGGTTTGACGAATGCACTAGGAAAGAATACAGCTCGTATGTTCCACAGATTCCACCCAAAACGTCTGATGCTGCATCACATTGAATCTAACAAAGTTATGTGTAAACCGATGACGGATAACACGTTCAGCTGCATCGTCAAAGTACTTCGCCACAATTGAGCATAAGTGGCGTCGAAAAAAGTTCATGTTGATCGACTGGGATAAGAAAGGACGTGAATTGCCCAGATTTGACGAAGACTACGTCTGTTGCCTGAAAACATCTCTGAGTTGCACATCTCACCAATCGTTTGATGAGTGTGGGGTCTCGAGCGTCCATGCGTTCTAAAAGTTTTCCTCGCCAATGGACATTTTTCGACTAAGAAAGAACGCTATCTTCCGCGTGGTTAGTTGGTGCTGTTAATGGAATTGTAAGCAATGCGGAGTGCTTAAGTGTTTGAACAGTATCTCTTTCAGGGCCCATAGCGCTACCACATTTGACTAACTACAGTCAGCCACCTAGTTACATATGTTGTCTGCTTCCTTCCGCTACTCTTACACGAGGCATTACATATAGTTTTTTGCATTTGTACACGAGCACTGCGATAGAACCGTGCTCATTTTCATACGTGCCACTACTGCGCAAACAGTTTTCGTTAAACAGTTTCTGTTAATAGACCACTCCAACAAAATCATTCAGAGGGTAGGGTGACGGAGCTACTTTGCAAGTCCAAAGAACGTCGGAAAAGGTGGTCGATTGGATTGGAATTTACACAACACTGTTTGACAAACTCGAGATGAAAGCGCTCCTTCACCATGGATGTCGACTAACCGAAAACACAAATCACCCAGTAAAAAAGGTGTTCCAAATGAAGGAATCAAACACGACTCTACAGGTTACTGCCTGTCACCGAGGACTGTGCCCATTAAAACAACTAGGTGCAGAATTGGTTCAATGCGGCCTACCTTTATTCCGCTTATGATCTGCATATTGTTGCCGTGAATGACATCCCACCGTTAGCTCTCTTCCGGTCTATAGGTAACCACCATGCACTAACCGCCCGCGCACGAAGTGCAATCTTCCTGGTCGCCATTCCGTTATCCATTTAATGAATCAGCGTGTAAGTGCTGTAGACCAAGCCTGTGTTTACATTCAAAGTAATACCGCTAAAAAGTGGTAGCCATCAAGGAACTCACCCCTCTGCATTCACGAGGATCTCAACCCATTAAAGGAATAAGCGATCTGTTTAACCCAGGAGACGCCTTTGGAGAAGATAATGGGAGAAGTCTTCGGTAAAGTGCGCCAGGGCAAGCATATTCTTTGTGGCAGTACGATAATTCTCTTAGCCCTTGTTGAGGCTTCGGCTCCACTAAGGAAGTACACGCGCTACATATTTATTTTCTAAGACAATACAGCCCTGGTGGTGGCTTCGCTGGCGCTAGCGTCGATAATGAACATTCTCACACCCGTCTTGACATACGGCATCGCATTTTCCAGCCGGTTAAAAGGCTGTTGGAAACCCTCAGGCCACTCAACTAACCAACCTTCCTCCGTCGGCATTATTAGGGTCTCGACGACTTCAAATAATCCAAGAAAAAACCATAGATAATAAAAGGCCAACCCAAGAAAATTGGGGACCTCCTCTACACACAGGAACGGGCCGTTCCAAAATCCTTTCGCGATCACAACCGATTTCACCCTTAGGGGTGACCTCTCCTAAATATTTCACTTAAGCCCCCATAAAAGGACGTTTCGTCGGGTATGAATCCATTTCGGGCTGCTTTACTCTCCAGAGGACGTTAGGCAAGTTGAACAAGCGTTCCTTAACAAACCGTTTGTGTACAGTCACGTTGACCAGGGAAACAGGGCATCGTCCAGGACTTAGATAGCCTGAAACGTGCCACATCAGCCCTTGGAAGGTGGCCGGCGCATCCTTCAAACCGAATGGCATGGTATCAAACTCACACAGAACGGAGGGTGTCCTAAACGTGGTATTAGTCAGCAGCCGGGCTCCACTTCTACTTGGTGGTAGCCTGAAGCAAAACTGAATGTGCCAAACGACTCGGTCATCGAAGGAACATCAGAAGGTTTATTTGTACTTGTTGATGGGAACGAACGTCCTCGTTGCCGCGTTCAACTCATGGTAGCTAACATAGCCTTGGAAGGTCATCCTTTTTCTTGACACATTGCTGGAGGAGTCCATGAGGATGTTGATGGCCGGATAAAACCCCCCTCCAACAATTCTGCCAAAAATTTTCCACCCTGTCCTAAAAATGGATTAGTGAACAAGGAACCGCTCACCGGAATGGGCATGCTTCGCATGCGCCAACACTGCGCAGTGCAACATTAGTGCACCTAGGCTGTTGTCCTTCCCATCTGGTGTTCCCGTCCGGTGCTCTTCTGTTAGTCTCCGTACCTTGCACGCTGCATGTACCGGAAGCTGAGAGACAATGCCCTTTGATAATTCTCAACGTGCGGTTTCACGCCGGCTGGATGCTGTCTTTTGGGGGCCTCCGCAAGGTCCGAGAATGCTTTGTACACAAGTTCCAAAATAAAACGTTCAACATACGTGCGTACTGCCCAGCTCGGCGGATCCAGGAAGCACGCGGCGGCGACCAGTTAGTCACTTCCGGAAACGCCATCAAATGATAGGCTAGGGACAACCAGAGCTCTCCGTGCAAAAGCCCACTGCCTTACCCGCAAAGTTCCGCAAACAAAAACCGGTATATGTGCCGGTTGCCCACCTTCGGCTAGAAATTGACTAGCAGGCCCCACAGCAACATCAATCCTGCAAGTGGCCCGTTTCCTTAACAGTTAGACTGCAAAAATTACACGGAATCTAGCAGTCACGGTTGCGGCCACCAATTTTTGCTTTTGTCACAAAGTTTAATGCAACGTACATTTCTGCATACCGAGAAGCAAGAGGAAGACGCAACTATCACAGAAAAGACTTGCTGAGAGGTGTACACTTCCTTGTGGACAGCGAACACTAACGTGCCACCTGTCAGAGCGGACCACATATGAAACACCTTCGCCAGTTAGGTCGTCCGCTGTTCGGTACTTCTGCCCTTGAGCGACTTCGCACGCCGTGTTCGTCTCTCCTGGGAGCTTCGGTGGGCTATCAGACCCTGCAGCTGATTAATAGGAGCGCCCTGAGATACACAAGGGAAATGTTCATCTCCGCGCTCAGCAGGTCCTGCCAAGCCCAATAACTGAGCCATCTTCTCGATCCTAGCCAAATTTCCAGGAGATCGGTAAAGGAGCCCACGCTGGCTCTGCAGCAGTCCCAAACTCCTCTGAGATGTGGATTTCTTTCTGTTCCTGCGTCTTCTTCACAAACATCTACTGCGCTGGCCCCTCCAGCTGTTGTATATAATTCACTAATCCTTCCATACTCAGCTGTCATTCTGCATGGAATTCCTCCCGACACTCAGCTGTTTGATGAAGACCTGTGATTCTCCGCCACGGGAAACGTGACAGCCCCTCAGGGTTCTCCGGGATGTAAAATTCAACATTTTTTCCAGGGGCCTCACAAGAAATTAGAGCCGCTTCCAAGTCCACTTGCGAGTACGGGGGAAGTGCCGTATATTTGGGCACACGTACGCCTGCTGAGTGTGGAAGTCATCCGTGAAAATATAGTTATCAGGCGTTAGAGGTCCTTAACCTCGTCGTAAGCGGAACGTGCCTTCGGGGTCTCAAATACACATGTCCTCAGTCTTTCGTCGAGTTTTGGACAATTCTGGTATTTAGCGAGCCGTGTCAAAACTTCGTGTTGCACCGCGAGACCTGAACTTTAGTATTCCAACGAGTCAATCACAGGTGACCGCACACACAGTGTCCAGCGTTCAAATCTGAAGCATTATGAGGCGTGCCTCATAAAAGAGAAAACCAAAAAATTGAAGAGAAACGTGTTACTAAAGAGAACCCAGTTCGTATCGTGTCGTAGTTTATACATACAGGGGTCCAATGGTTTGGAAGTAAAAACCAGCCGAAAGTGGATACAGGCTCATCGGCCGCTGAATTTCCGTTTTATATGCAGATCTACCGCAGCTTGCTCCACACATATGGCCTGCCTGCGCGTTCGAGCAAATGAAAAGATGCGGGAAGCAGCACAGTTAGTGGAATAATGGTGAACGTGCAAGCAACTACAACACGACCACTGGAATTAGGTGCGCGACTAACCGTTCGTCCGGGGAACGTTGTTGTCGATGTATCACTGACGCTTGATATCGCTTACCTGTAGATGCTCGTTCTCGCGCACGTCGTCCACCCTATGTCCCAGTTGTGAACCTCTGTCAATTTGTGCCTCGGCTTCACTTACGTCGTAAGTGAATTGTCGTATTTTGTCGCGTTCATTCGACCCTTCGGCCTCAGACCTTGTATATTCAGTGGATCCAATACTGAGGTTCGCTATTACTTCCTCCTATCAGGCTTTCAATAAATATGCCTCACCCAAGCCCATGATCAACAAGAAACTCGCCATCACAACCATATTTCTGTGCCACAGTCGGTTACTCACCAAGCTCAGAATCCGCTAGGTGATCGCTGAATTACAGACGCGACCATTCTATATCCAGTCCACCGACAGATGTTGGGAGCGGACTGAGTGTAGCTCGGACAATCCGTTTACATCCGAATTTGAAACACGCCTCCCTGTTACTTTCATCTCTGCTCCTGTTTAAAGACGTGCACAACTCAACACTTTGAATACAGGGAGTGTGTAACCGTTTGAACAACGAGTGCGCCAACCAGCTCAACTGTGACTCATTCAAAAACCGTGCATTACTGAACTCATGCGGAAAATCAAGGTGATGTCGGTACCATCCAAACTACCCACAAAGATGTAAAAAGTGCACCCAGCCGTGCAACCTCGAAACTGCCCCCGCATCACCCTCAAGCTGGCGGCCCAGTCAGCAACGGCAACGACTGTCACTGGCACAGCAGGCACAAGTCCGGTACTCAACATCAGGGTTCGATCAACCGGCTTAGATTTTTGCCAGCACCGGAACCGGAACCAGAATTTATGAGCTTCAATCAGATGATCGATTTCAGACTAAGCCCTGCGCCTTATAAACCATAATTCAGTCTTATTAAATCCCCCCAGAAAGCACTCTTTTACTACCAGTATTACTCTCCGGCACGGATCATAGAATATATTCAGGCTTTTCAGTAATAATGTGTGCTTCTCAACGCATCGATGAAGAACATGCTGAGGTGGATGTGATAATTATGGATAATTGCGGGCGGTACGCAAAAACAATAACTAAACATTGTAACAAAGGTGAAACCCTTGGCAAAAAGGCGCGATCAGACATAAAAGAACTGCAATTTACAAAAATTTGAAGTACTCAGTAGAAAAGACTATGGTTCTCATTTCTACGGGTTTCGTCCGAATCACGTGGTGTATAAACCGATATTTCACTCTGTTCACAGTCATGCCGAAAAGTTGGCTCAAATGTATTATCAAAGGTTTTTATCATCAGACGCTGCAGGTAGCGCCGGGAAAATATGGAAATGACTTGGTTTGGAGGGAAGGCTTACAGAAAAATCCCCAAATTTGAGGAAGAGTTTATAAACTTCTGGACAGGAGTTGATTGATAGTCCGAGAACGTCCAAAATTTAGATCTCTCGTGAATCGTTCAGTCAGTACGACACTTTGGATGCCCATTCCTCTTAGAAGTTTCAATCGCATAACGGATGTGTGTGAAGACAATTGGAACGGACGCAATTTCACGTGATAATCAGAAAAACCTGAAGTGCTCACTTGTACTACGATTAGGAATGCATGCAGTTGTTTCAAAAAAATTGTGCGAAATTACTCCCTGTGTCGGTTAATAAAATATATAACGCACGCGGGCAGCTGTTTCAACATACCGTGGTAACCGGGCCGTCGATAGTCTTTTGTGGAATATGATAACCACAGAATTTTAACGTCAGTCTGCTTTTTAGAGCCGACGTTTACATGGACGTCCACACTTCTGTCATGCGGAGATTACAACGTGGTTGAAAAAAGTGGGTTTGAGACGATGGATGCAATGTACGGAGAAACTGAAGGTTTTGATAAGATCGTTTAATGTATTCGGAAGGAGCGTTCTTGTATTTCTTCCCGCGACGATTTGCGCGCACAGCTTTCACATGATGGTCAGAAATCGGTTAACATTAGCCATCGATAATTAGGGCCAGAAGGCGTACCAGTCGATTAGACTATTACAAACTTGTGGATACAAATATATGAATGTGTATTTTGACTATGGACTCAATTTACTATACGCAATTTCCAAATAAAATCTCAAATATGGTCGTTCTGCTGGATATACTAATATGGTCCAATTTTACTCCCACCAGCAATCTGGGTAATGTGTAAGCATCACGACATGTGGATAGCAAGGTTTTGACCCCCCCAAAGGTTTCGTGCTTACGCAATAGATTATTGCTTGTCGCGGCATGAGTAACATACAGAGGTTTCCGCAGGTTAATGCACCTCACTCTGAAAGATATTTTGAACGAGCTGTTGAAGCCGATCTCATTATCACGAAAAATTGCTTTCATCACCGATAAACGGGTAAAATGATACACCTTGACGGGATATGGTACTACAGGGCTCGGTAATGAGGCCGAAAAACGGAGATACTAAACGACGCTTATTGTTTTACGGCTTGGCTATAATATAAAATGTCGAGGTTCACGAATGGCGTGCCTCAGCTTCTTTGGAAAATTGTTAGGATTTTGCAAGTCTTTTAGTAGCTTCAATCTGTTGCGTTCATGAATGCAACTTTTATTCACCGTCTGACGGCAAAACTATCGTGGTAACACGGTTCGCTAGGGAAATGCCATAGTTCTGCTTTATCCATTTGTACCCACCGACGCATGCTGGTTCCTAGCCCACCATTAACTTTCAAGCGCTGGAGCGGTTACGGAGACGAAACTGGGCAGCTAAGTGTTGTCACCCGTTCACCCTGATGGCCAAAGCGCTGGATCACTGTTGCACATACATCCCTATCCTGTCCATATCGAGCTAATCTGGTCCCGGGTTTGATAGTGTGCTGTACGTGTTCGCTCACTCGATTCTTGAGTTTATCTTCCTCCGTATACTATTCTGTATGAATGCCATGCGGTCGTAGTCTGGTTGGAGACAATGTAGCGGATTGATCAGAATTAACTTCTGACGATTCGTGGTGACAGAGCTGAATATCACACCCAATTGAACGCCGTTGCACATATACCGAAGGTTGAAACTGCCATATGATGATGTCACCTTCAACCATTTCTACGAACAACATTCCGACGACCAGTATCTAGCTGAAATCTTTCACAAAAGTAAAACAGTATAAATATCGTACATACAAGGGATCTGGAAACGTTGTCATACATGATTCACCGCCGAATATGTTAGTATTCCAGTTGAAATGCAATGTAAACATCGGATGACCATACATTTCTGATCCGGCAATTTCTGCAAAACGCTGCAGGATTAAGCGCTCTCAGATTATGGGATGATGTATTCCATCCCGAAACCTACAATGAACGTATTTGTAGGGCCTGAAAAATGAGCTAACGCCAACAACGTCTTCTATTAGTGAAAATTTTGGAAAGTTTTTCCATCAGTTATTCCATGTATTCCAATTTTTGTCGCTTATCCGAGGTATTCCGATTTTCTCATCAATACTGCTTATTTGTAATTGATTAACTGCAGGTACTTTGCCTAGAATTCGAATTTCAACGTGTGGAAAATTGTTAGAAATACAAGAATTCGCGCCAAAATGACCGTTTTTCTTCGGAACGACCTTCAGGTTCAGTTTCTGCGGAAGTTGCAGTCTTCACAGAATCTTCTCGCGAATGAATTTTCCTGCATGAGCTCACTTTGAACCATGTAGAATCGATTACGACTAAGGTGATGATAGCTCTTCTGATGGGTGATTCGTACACCGATTAACCCAAGAGCTCGATGTACTACAGCTTGGAAGTCGTATTAATAGAATGGGTAGATCCCCAGATAGACAATAAGCTATTATAATGATATTACTATATATTTTTCAACGTACATGTGAGAAGCACGCTGAGCTATGTGCGATCACTGCACTTTACAAACAGGCAGATTTCTACGGATTCATACTAGGACACTAGGGGAGCAGACGTGAGAAGCCCCCCGGTGCAACCTGACATTAGACAACATGGAAGACGAGTGTCCAGAACTCCCGTCGAAAAGATGGGTTCAAATGACGGTTGAAATGGTTGACCGTCAATCGCGGTGGTGGCGACTGAAGCGACTGAATACACCCTACAACATTGATGACGTACATCTACTGCGAAATGCGGAAAAGTTCAACAAGCCCACCTTCGGGCGAACCTCATAGGATCCGATTCAGACTTTGAGTTCACTGCGTTAAATACGACGGCCCCACTATTGCACACACCCTTAGCTCCAGGGCTGGTATTCCGTGTTTTTGGAACATTAAGTAAAAACGGGGTAAACCCTTCAGCGGTAGTTCAGTCGTCTGGCGCCGAAATGTCATTAACATCAGGCCATATTGATTACCCTTGGTCTGAAAACCTTGGAGCTCTTGAGGTGGTACTCCGGGACTTCAGGAGCGAATGTGGACCGCCCAAAACTTAGAAAGCCCACTGAGGTCCGCAGCTGGCATAAATATCGACCAACAATTATAAGAAGCATGAGCATCCATGATAAGGAGATTGAACGGTTGTAGCTGAGATGCTGTAGGTGAGAATCAAAGTTACCATCGGTGAGACAATCAGCATCACTGTGAGTCGTTAGTCGTGGGAGAAATGAGCACTGACTTTGGTACGAATAGTAACCTACGCTCAGGTCTATTCAGTAAGTAACAAACTGAACAGTACGCAAGTTGTCAACGATAGAGCGGGACATGTTGCCCATGGTTGTGCCATACCACATGCATCGCAGATAGAAACAACCGCGTGATAACGACAGGTGCAACAGTTTTTGAGAATGACTATCTGTTGACCTGTTTCCACGGAAAAAGCTGATAGGCAATTGGTTTGAGCATATAGTTTAGTTCGATAGCTCACTCACAAACTTGATGGTATAGTTCTCAATGGAATTCACTTTTATGTTTAGTGTGAAGTGTAGTGCAAAAGCAATGTGGTCCGGAATTTCAATTTAATTTCTATCTCCCGTACAACGCAAAAATGAGCATTGTTGCAGGATATGAACATGTATTCAGTTATGAAAATTCCGATGGACACATTTTCAGAACGCTAGACCGACCACGGAAGCTACCATGATGCACTCACCGAAAAAAAACAGTGTCAATAAAGTGTGATTATGAGCATTTCTAAAGCAGTGCCAATCTATTTCATCGCAAAGGGACCAATAAACTCTGTGAAATCTCTATTGTTCTTCTTCAAAATTCACGTCAATATTCCACGAGAAGTTCTGAAAAATTTCCTTTCGCACTCAATTTGCCGTCTGCAAGTCGTTTAGACCTAGAAACACCATGCAGGCAAACTACACAATTGCGTACTCTTATGTGCGTCGGGCTAAGTCGTTTTTTCCCATGTAGGAATTCATCAGACGCGAAAAGTGGAAAAGTTGCTGAGAGTGGGGACCAAATAGTTGTTCGACGAAGTGCAGAGGAGGTCTCTCATAGCGCCATAAATGACACCGACAGGCAAACTAGCTGGAGACCTAGAGACCGGCCGTCAACCACCGTATAAAATAAGTGTGTGGTTCAAATTCGTGCCACACAGTCACATATCGTGCTGACAAACAGTTGGACGGCATACACCCTGAGGACTTTCTTAGTAGCCTGGGTACTCTATGCACTTATGAGTTTTGGAACTGCTTTACACATCATACCGCATGCAGACCAGTAAAATCTCCATGTCGCTGCAATATATCACTCTACCAGGTGGTCTGTTCAGGACAGCTAGCTTAAACAACACCAGGATCTTGCCCGAACGGCGTTTCGTCAACGCTTCGACGTGTTGCTCTCACGCATTCCCCTTTATCAGGCCGGATAAGGTGGCCTAGACTCCATTTACACAATCCAGGTCGCACATTGATAATTAAATCACTGCTGGCGATTTATGATAAATCACCCAGTAACGCGTACTAAGCTATTCCAAGGACACTTATTCAGACGGATGGGTTCATAGAACTATCTCTCACGTCAAAAACTCCCCAGAATAGACGATCGAAAGAATTGAGTCCTACGCGGTACTGTTTGATAAAATTACGACGAATGTTATCTTGCCTCGGATATGAGTTAACCGGTTACACAAATCATCTAGCATAAAGTCGTTCAAAATGCAGCAACCAAACGCAATTCCACTAGTGGCCGACAGTCAACAGGGAATGAGCTCACTGAAACAATCGGGCGCATACGAAGGTGAGAACGTGACAAAGAATACCAACAATGGGAGTTCCAATGGACAAGCACTGGAAGTTATGGAAAAGAAAGGGACGATTTTATATGTAGTTATGACACAAAATTAATCATGTTCGTTTTACGCAGCGAAGACGAATGAAAGCAATTTAAATATCGGATCCCCACGAAAATGAACAAACAGGACACAACGAATTCACCACTTCACTTTAAACGCGATTTACAAAGGTCACCGGAACTGCTCAATTATCTACTAACTTCAATGTGCTAATACGGTCAAAATCTCAACCGGTATGTGGTTTCTTCCCACAAATGTAAACGCAAGCAGCTGAGTGTAAATATGGTATCCACCTAGAGGATCAGCTGCGTGACCGATTGACTGCTGGTATTAACTTACCAGAATTACAACAGCAACTTCTCTTGCATCGTCATCAGTGGTTCCAGATTATTTGTAAAGTATTTGAACAGCGTGAGCATGCAAAAGAGGTTACAAGGACTACTGAGGAGTTCTGTGCAATTATTCCAAAGAAAATACTCCGAAGCCGACACAAGATAACACATTCAGACAGCGCACTGACTTCCGCGCACAAAGCTCAACTGTTCAGCCTTCTGAAGAAAGTAATCCGACGTCAGTTCCATAACAATTTAAGAAATGTACACCATGTGGACGCAGTCATTCTTGGTATTTGTGTCCATAAAAACAGGCGAGGTGCTTCAGCTGTGACATGTGATAGACAAGCGGGTATGCGCTCAACCATCATCTACTAACAATTTAAAACACCTTTCCTGAAGAGAAGTCGAAAAGCAGTCCCATCAAGCACCGAACTAAAAGAACGCGTTGGGGTTTGAAACCAAACCGTATATTTCCAGCACTGCTAAGAAATATAATAAGCAGTTGGTTCCAATCTAATCTGGGCACAACGGTGGCAACCAACAGAAGAAGAAAGAGGAGCGCGAGGTGGGCTCCAGAACACTCGGCTGCACTCAAAAGCATGCCAGACGAGAAGTGTGTGGAAACTCCGAATGCGCTAAACAACGCTCATGAGGGTCCAGGCTAAACGGCCTTGAAGAATGAAATAATACGAGTCGTTAAGGGAGGAGGAAGTAGTCGCTGCTTGCAATTAGTTGTGTGGCAGGGAAAGCAGCACTGAGTTTATACGGGGCCTCATGTGCCACCCAAGTAGCAAAAGGTTACGGGGCACGTGCGGGCCACGGCCGATAGTGGAAAAAATTCGCAAGCAACACTTTTTGAGCACTTCTAAAATCGGTGATTCCGTTAAAATTAACCTCGCTATTCCTTTCGAACAATTTAAAGCCCCCCAAACTCTCTTGATCAACCCATGTAGCACACTGCCCGCCGGAACCGGCCATTATCCCGCGTATTTTGGCGGGCAATGAGTGAAGCGTTAAAAACGAGCATCTCGTAAAATCATTATCGTTAAGTTGAACGTCCACTTATTTCGCTCTCAAATCTACACTACTCTTCTTCTCAAATCCAGTGATATTTGTTTCAACGAACATTACCAATTGGTAATCTGTCGCAGTTGCTGAGGCAGTTATCGAGGAAAGGAAAGCTTTTGCTTCTACTGAAAACAACGGAGGCAGTTACCCTCTATTGCACATTCATATGTGCTACTCGGGAAGATTGCTATCAGAAGGGTATTAGGCTTTCGTTCTATCTCACTTGTTTACGGAGATGTGAAATTTCAAGCACACCCATGCAACTTGTTATTATCGTTCATGCTGGAATTTAGTATACGTTCATGAGGTGCTGTTCAGGTTGCCCGGTGCGAACTGGCGAGTGTCTGTAGTTTTATTGTAATGTCCAGAAGGACCACCGTAAGGTCTTTAGGCTTCACTTTGCTCTATCCGGATTTTATCCAGAGAGATGCCGTTTCTAATTCGTCATTGCAACGATTTCTGTCATCTAATATTCGTTTCTCTCTCTTCGTCCACTGCGATTTTCGGTAAACCATATAGAAAAAATCGGATTGGCGGCGTAGCGCGTGTGAATTTTGTGGGCAAAGAAACGGTTGCGCAATATGTGGACGTGCCTAGTACATTATGGTGCGAAAACACATGATGTAATTTATATCGTTTTCTCAGATTTTCAGAAAAAGTAGTTAGAATGAGTTTGAGAATCTTGGAAAGTGTTGGAAATGAACGGCGAAATTGACTGCAATGAAATCACTGAATTCAGAACGGCCAACAAAGCGCTGCTCGCGTATTTCTCCTATTACCCGTCGTTGCCAGCGCCATTTTGCTACTTGGGGATTTGTTAAGGAAATCCGAGAAATCAGGTGGAACTATATTCTGTCTTTTTACATCATACTCTGTTAGGTACGTCCACATTCTGCCAACAAATTTGTACCGCACAAGTCACATCCGTTTCACCGCCAACCCGATTTTTTCCGTATGGTTCACCGGAAATCGTAGTAGATAATGGGATGAAGAGAAAAATCAGATGAAGGGAAATGTTGATAAGTAGTCAAGATAGAGCAAAGGCGAAGCATAGCAAACCTACAGTATTTCTTCCAGGCAATGCAACAAAATTAGAGATATCCATCTCCTACTAGGTAACCTGAATGTGACCTCGTGAACTTATACAAAATTCGAACACGAACCATAATGATGCAAGTTTTATGTGGACGTTCGGAACTGCAAATCTCCGGAAAACTTGAGATAGGTCGAAAGCAAAACAAACACTCGGAAGCAATATTCATAAGTGGTACGTTGGAATGCACGATATAGGCTATTCACCCAAGTACTCTTAAATAAGAGCACGGGTCCACAAAATCCACGAGGTCTACCTCAGGAAGCGCGAACGATTATTCATTCAGTGTGTCCAAATTTACGAATCCGTGTGAACGAAAATCCAAAGAAGCTTTCTGGGTCCGTTGCTCTTCCGAATGTATATTCAATTTTTTGAGATTAAACATGTGAGGCGTTGCGTGCGACGAAGTCTCATGAACTACAGTCATTTCCATTTGACTAAGTCACATTAGACGGCAGGATTCACGATTGTGCAAATGATCAATTATTAGTCATTGTACAGATGAAACATCGGCAATGATCGCACATACGCCAGTGCACTTCCCAAATATGCGTTGAGGGGTAAATACAATAATTTTTATTACAATTATAAATAACGAATGAGACGGCATTCCATGTGGCAAGCCCGTTCTGTCTGCTGACGATATCAAAATCCTTTACACATTCCACCAGCACAATAACACCAATTTCTGTTTACAAACTATATGACAGGACCAAGCCTCACTGCAGTTGTGCTGCGGAACATGGCTGATGTCGTTCTCAGCGAACAAATCAAACATCATCATTCATGGTTGTAAATTACCCCAATGGTTCCATCTCACTAGGGGGTTGTAATGGTGATACAGCCACTCCGGTCAGAGATCTAGGAACACGGTACTCAAACTCCCTCAATTTCTCCGAACAAGTATGCTTTCAGGTGGCAAAAACTAAAAGAACAATGGGCCGTATCAAAAGGACGTTCAGTCTACCAGCTGCTAAGCTGACGCTCTTTAAAACGTGTGCTCGGCCTCAACGGGAGTATTGCATTTTCATTTACTGCCATCTACGCAAGTCTGATAGGCCTGTGTTAGAAATCCTTCAACGATCGTTTACCAAAAGCTTATTAGGATATTCTTCTTCATGCACCTACAGACAGCGGTGTGAAAAACTTGGTATTGATCCACTTTGGTTGCGTAGACTAATGTTGAACCTGACGCTACTGTATGAACTCATATTCGGATGTGATTACCACAGCGTTTACCGTCCACTTACATCACAGCCCTCCATATAGTCTAAGAAGTAAGGGTTCCACCTTGCCAACCCTGATATCCCGGAAGAATATACGTGCAAACTTCTTCCTTGTAAAGTATTCCTACATTTGGAATAAACTTCCAAATGAAATAAGAGCCAGTGACAACATTCAGCGTTCTGAAATAGGTTTGACAGCTATCTTACGTTAGAAACACAATGTCTATCTTCAAACTCTCTGTATCACCTGATGACCTTTTTGAGTGTGATCCGAGAAACATTTAACCGCCGGATGCGCATTATGTAGATAACCACCCTGCTGTATAACGTCCCTCAAAAACAGTCTGCTTGAAACAGTTTGTCATATGGTTTACTCACACGATCATTTAACACATGGCCTATTGCGCGCTCACCAAACCGTTAGAAACCCAACATTATTTTAATGATATGTATTTATTCATGTATATGCAGTAGCCAAATTGCTAGGAAATGTGAACTCGGCGCTTAATAATAATTTCAGCAGAACGAAGTCATGTGAGCTTTAGTTATCGCACGCACATTTCATGCGGTCCTCCAAACTGTCGACTCAAATCTCCGTTTGCCCCAGTAAATCCCGGGTGCATAGCAAAATGCTACAACAAACAGCAGATAGGGTTATATATACCAATAATCATAGCAAAAAATAATAATATCGTATGAGTTCTTTGTCGAAAAATTCCGCATACACATTGTTTGCCATAGTAAATGTCATAGCCGCTTATTTTCTCGTCTAACGTATGGAATTACATTCTCCTTTCCGTTTCCCATATTATCCACTGAGCGAGGGAACTACTCTACGACGGATGGGCGCACGGAACTTCGTCTCGACTGAACGGTTCGCGAGACGTTCAACTTTTTGACGTTTTTCGGGGAATCGACGAACTCCTGCGTTGGAATCTGCCCAATCGTTTGCTGGATTTTGGGAGTTTCCCCTGCCTTGGCAAAGCCGACCTATCTTGACATATTCTGGACGCCGGTTTCAAACCTTAATGTCAAAACACTCCAAAGATGCGTTTATGCTGTAACATGAAGTTTAGCCGACTGTAACTTGAATGCATCCTGAATTCGTGTTCTAACCTTAGAGCACCGTGGACGCACCAGGGGACAGAGTTCTTACGACGTAGGGTTTCGAACAGCAGTTCTGGAAGAAGAAACACTATGAATAGCCACGATCCGTATGCCAAGTAAGACATGCACATGACTTACACAAACGCATACCAAAACGGCACCGACAACACACCAGCACGCCCCGTCACGCGGGAGTGCGTTTCCTTTCGTACACGAAGAACTGGAAAATTCGGATGAAATGAATGTAACCTCAAGTTTTAGTAAAATGGTACAAGTTATCTTTCCAAGTGAGATCTGAAAAACATCATATATCGTAACATCGAACGTAACAGTGTTTAAATGGTCCATTATAGGTGAATCACTTCCGTACGTTGAATCAGTATGGCAATGAACGATGAGAGCACGTTCAGAAGGATATTCGAGTTGAAGTACCGAAAGTTTGAAGAGTATGTTGAAGACATTTTTATATGTGTATATTTGTATACATATATATATATATATACAGATAAACACGTGTATATCTATATATATGTACATATATATATATAAATTTATATGCACATTTTAATGCATGTGCACATAAATGTGTACACCGTGATATATGTACATATGAATATCCGTATGGAAATTAATATGTATATATATACATATATATAAATGCGTATGTGCGTATATATATACATCTATATTTCTACAGAAGTATACATGGATATATATATGTATACATATGTATATATATATATCTACAGATACATGTGCCTATATACATACATATTAATTTACATACGGGTATTCATATGTACATATATCACGTTGTACACATTTATGTGCACATGCATTTACATGTGCATATAAATTTCCAGATAGGTACCCTGTGCCACATGCCCACGATCTAACTTCTAACCTCGCGGGCAGAACAATCTTCAGCAAAATCTACCTCCGCGCCTATTACCAGATACCGGTAGCTCAAGATGATGTACCCAAGACGGCTATTACCACTTCATTCGGTTTGTTCGAATTTGTGCGCATGCCTTTTGGTCTTCGTAACGCTGCACAGACGTTCCAACGTCTGATTAATGAAGTCACCCGTGGACTAGACTTCATTTATGCATACACAGACATCCTCGTGACTAGCTCTTCCCCGAAGAGCATATAACTCATCTACGGACGCTGTTTCAACGTCTGGCATCATACGGCCTCACCGTCAACGGACCTAAGTCCGAACTTGGTCAAGCCTTGTTAAATTTTTTAGGCCACAGCATCTCTGCAGATGGGATTAAACCGCTTGATTCCAAGGTCGAAGCTATTCGATCGTGCCAATTTCCCGATACACTTTCCATGCTTCACCGCTTCAATGGACTCGTGAGTTATTACCGTCACTTTATTCCCAACTGCGCCAAGCTTATGCAACTTTTGAATGATTTACTTCAGGGTAATAAACGAACTTTGCACCTAACCCCCGGAGCCTCCACGGCTTTCGCCAACGCTAGGCAGGCACTCGCCTCTTCAGTCATGTTGCATTTCCAACAACCGGACGCACCGATTAGTATCGCCGTGGATGTATCGGATACAGCCAGCGAGCAGTTTGCGAGACGAGGCAACCGATCGTATTCTTATCTCAACGTTCCAGCGATACCGAAATGCGATACAGCACCTTCGGTCGTGTACTCTTAACCGTATATAGGGCTGTGCGCCACTTTCGCCACGCACTCGAGGGCCGCGATTTCATTATTTTCACGGATCACAAACCTCTCGTGTACGCTTTACGGAACTACTCCGGTAAACACTCCCCTCAAGAAGCTCGACAGCTAGATTATATAGCCCAGCTTTCTACGGACATCCGCCATGTCTCCGGAGCTGCAAACGTCGCTGCAGATACTTTATCACGAATGCACAACGTGTCTACAGCCACCGGCTTAATATCACATTACAACATAGCAGCACAACAACAGTCCGATTGCACGTTTACGGATGATCTGAAACGCACGAACTCACGCCTTGTCACAGTTCCATTGACGTCTTCGCCCGGTACCATCATATGTGACAATACGCTGGGATACCCCAGGCCGGTCGTGCCACATTCGTTACGAAAAGCAGTTTTCAAAGCGTTACATAACCTGTTACATCCAGGGATACGCGCATCACTAAGACTGATCGCAGATCGATTCATCTGGCCTAACTTGAATCGGGACGTACGCCATTGGGCCCGTTGCTGTCTTGCATGTCAACGTTCCAAGGTCAACCGACACACGAGCACCCCCTTGGAGCCTTTCCAACGTCCGACGATCGTTTTGAACATGTCCACCTGGACCTCGTCGGGCCACTTACACCTTCGACCGGCTCACTCGCTAGCCAAGAAGCCATACCGTTGTTAGACACATCAACAGTGTCTGTGGCTTGCGCTTTTGTCATGCATTGGATTGCACGTTATGGTTGTCCGTCGACCATTACTACTGACCGCGGTATGCAATTCGAACCAGCTTTATTTTCACAAATGACCAAGTTGTTAGGCGCGCTTCGAGCGTGCACCACAACATCTCACCCACAAGCGACTGGACTCGCAGACCGTTTCCATCGTCAGTTCAAAGCTTTATTACGTGCTCACGAGCGGATGGATTGGACAGTTCCACACCCAATTCTTCCACCTGGAGAACTGCCCGCCGCGACAAATGATCTGACACAGTAGGTGCGAGGCCCACTGATGATGTTTCACGCCAAATTGGCTTAACGCCTACAAACTTAAGCTTAAATACATATTCCAAAAAGGTACCATCAATACGCCGGGTGACTCACGGTGGTCTGCATTACACGGTTAACAATTCACGTCCACTTGGCGACTACCGTGAATCGAATAACACTACTATACCAGATGAGTATCTCATTCTACACAACCAAAATACTTCAGCAGACGTGCCTAGTAAACAAGTTTAAACAAAAATCGGACGCGCGCCAGCCACTACATCTCAATAGCCCCTCGGAAACCCTGATCCTCACACCATTCGAGTCCTTGCGGATGCCAGTCTTAGCAAAGCCTCCTGAGCTCTCCGACAACATTTAAATCGGCAGCCAACGGATTAGTCGAACTTTCAATTCGACGGCTAGAGGTCACTCTGTGAACGATAAAATTCCTTGACAGGAAGGAGTTCTGTTAGCTCGCTAAGTTTTCAAAACATTGGTTTCAGGTTGTTCGTTACATGTATCGAGAGAGCTGGTCAGCTCATAAGCAGTGAGATTCACAATATTTGCCAACTTCAGTGAGTCACTGGCACAGCGTTCGCTTCGACTCCTATAGAATTCTTCGAGCGGGCAGACGGCAACCATATAAGTGAACATATCTGTCTACATGTTTCCCGTGATGGTGTTTTGACCCTTCTTTTTGCACATTTAAGAACTCTGATGATAGGGCTTTCACAGTCAAGCCTAATGCCAAAAAAGAAGACTGGTTAAAACATCGTTAGTAGGTGAGCATTCAATTTAACGGTTTTAGCACCACTGCCACCGACTACGCAAGTCCCCAAGAGCAGCAGCGAATTGGCCGATAGTGGGCCACTTGGATCAACTCGTCAGGCTAGTCGAGACCGAAAGCTACACGAACAGGTCCGAGTATATGATAACATGAATGTCCACCACTTGTTTTTTCGCCTAACTAGTTCTAAATCGCAGATATGGGAATTACTTCCGAAGAAACACCCTAACCACTTATAAGTACTGAAGGTAGTTTCTGACAATGTTTCATTTTAAAAACAGAAAGCTTTGCGTGTGTTGCTGAGGAAAGCAGAACCAATCGTAGCCACTAGGGAAGCTAGCAGAGGACACGCTCCTCCAGCACAATACCTTTGGCCCTTTCTCTTATCTGAGAGGTTGACCTCAAGCTCCCGAGCACCCAAAAATAACTTCTGTCAATGCTGTAGAGACACACCTGGTTTGCCACGTATTCCAACTATTTTGCTATTCATTTTTGACTGTTGACACTATTGACATTGTTTGGTTGCATGTCTGTATTTTCTCGTTTGTTCGACCGTCCAAGGTCACAATTACACTTTCCGGTCGCTAGCTACTGGTCTGTCGCGCTTTGCTTTTTGTGTTTTGCTTACAGCTCGCTTTCCCGGTCTCCTTGCAACAAACGTCGTTGTCCCGTAATAAGTTTTTATGGTTTAATTATTGTGGAGAATAGGCACGATTCTAGACAGAAACACACCAGTCCTCTACAATTTGGTGAGCCCGATCATTAATCCATTTTTTTCAGCAATTTTTTCCCGGTTCACTGCAGTAAATTATTTTAACCCGAAACCTCTTAATTCCGGTGAACCTTTTTGAATTTTGGGAGTTTACCTAATTTTATTCGTTCATATATATATATCTATATATATACGTAAATTTTCGTTAGTCCTTTTAGTGTATATATATATACATATTGAGTTTAACCTTATTTTGCAATGGACTCAGAACAGAAGCCGACAGTCGGAGCAGTCACAATTACTGTTCCACAGTTCCTAGATATGGAACCCGCTTTGTGGTTTATGTACTTAGAGGCGGAGTTCTACAATCAGCGCGTTACGACAGATCAGGCTAAATTTAGCCAACTCTTGGCCAGGCTTCCCAAGGATGTCACGATGCAAGTGCGTGATCTCCTGCTGAATTTACCCGCCGAACATAGATATGAAGCCCTGAAGGAGGCCATCATCAAACGGGTCACGCCATCTGACAGATCTCGGTTACAACAGCTCTTTAGAGATCTGCAACTGAGAGATAAGCGACCGTCTGACCTGTTGCTTCAAATGCAACAGTTGCTGGGCCCCTCATCCATGGATGAAACACTCCTCAAAGAGTTGTGGATGCAACGCCTTCCGGTTAACACGCAAGCTATTCTCACAACAGCCAAGTCCCCGACCTTGTTGGACGCAGCACAACTCGCTGATGAGATTCAGGACCGTTTTGCACCGTCCCCCCTGTCTCCATTACGACGGCGACGAATCGTACGGCAAACGGTCCCGAGATCCCAAGCTTTTCAGCTCCACAGCACTCATCTCGTCCACCACCCGATGATTGGCGCACGGTTTGGGCGGAGATAGCAGCTCTTCGGAGATATTTCGCGCGCCTGAAGACACGATCCCCTTCGCGTCGACGTCGGAGTAAGTCCCCGCGTAAACCTCAGACATCTAACGAATTGTGCCGGTACCGCAACAAGTTCAGCAACCGGGGGAAGCGTTGCGTCGTCCCATGCAAACTCTTCAATCAGGGTAACGCTCAAGCCGGCCCGTAATGGCGACAAACGTGGCCAGCACCGTCTCTAGCAGTCGCTTCTTCCATATTACGGATTTAGTTTCGAAGACCATGTTCCTGGTCGATACTGGGGCGGAAGTCAGCGTGGTTCTCCAACGATCCGGCGAGGCGACCCCCATTTCCCTGCCTATGCCTTGTGCAGCTAACGGCACACCAATTCCCACCTAGGATCGACGCTCACTCACGCTTGACCTTGGTCTCCATTGAACATTTCGCTGGGTTTTCGCAGTTGCAACCGTACCTTTCGCTATTTTGGGAGTCGATTTTCTTCAGCATTTCGACCTCGTGGTCGTTACGCGAAGACGAAAACTGATCGATTCCCATATACAGGTTAGCGTCAACGGCATCCCAGCAAACACAGAGGCCATCAGTCCTATTATCCTTCAGCCTAAGACTCCTAAACCTTACACGTCTTTATTCTCGGATTTTCTACGGCTCATTCGGTCCACGAACGAGCCACTCCCGGTCACTTCTACTTGCACTCACCATATTAGAACTAGAGGCCCACCAGTCTCCTGTAGACCAAGACGTCTGGCTCCGGACAAACTTAAAATAGCTAGGGCGGAGTTTGAACACATGCTTGAACTTGGGATAATCCGACCTTCTAAAAGTCCATGGGCCTCCCCACTCCATATGGTTCCCAGGAAATCGGGTGATTGGCGTCGTTGTGGCGATTACCGTGACCTCAACAAGGTCACAATCCCTCATAGGTATCCTATCCCTCATGTCCAGGATCTGACAGCCTGTCTTTCTGGCAAGCCTATGTTCAGTATGATTGATCTGGACCGCGCTTACCACCATATCCCAGTAGGGGAGGCGGATATCCCCCAAACGGCCGTCATCATGATTTTTGGTCTGTTCGAATTCCTTCGAATGCCATTTGGTCTTACAAACGCTGTACAAACTTTCCAGCGTTTTATCCACGAAGTATGCAGAGGCCTGGATTTCGTCTACTCCTACTTAGACATCTTGGTGGCCAGTTCTTCTGAAGAACATGTACATCTACGATCCTTGTTTGCCAGGTTAGCCCAACACGGGTAACCGTCAATCCAACTAAGTGCGAACTTGGAAAGAATAGCATAGAATGTTTAGGCCACCTCATTTCACCCTCTAGCATGCAAGTTTTACCAGCAAAGATAAGTGCACTCATTGATTCTCTTGAGCCAGCTACTTTCAAACAACTTCGACGTTTCACAGGCCGAGTAAATTATTATCGTCGGTTCATCCCTCATTGTGCGCAACTTCTACAACCCCTCACGGACTTGCTCCGAGGCGGTACGCGTAAATTCAATTTTACGGACGCAGCGCGCACAGCTTCTCGTAGAGCTTAAAAAGGCTATATCCACTGTTACTCTTTTAGCCCACCCAGACCATCGAGCTCCACTTTCTCTCTTCACCGATGTTTCAGATGTAGCGGTTGGTGCCGTACTACAACAGATTGTCAACGACCAGTGGCAACCCTTAGGTTTCTTCTCCAAACGCTTGTTACCTGTCTAATCTCGGTATAGCACATTTGGAAGAGATTCACTTGCTATTTAAATAGGTATCCGCCACTCCCGCCATGCATTAGAAGGTCGTCCCATCGGTGTGTTTACGGACCACAAACCATTGGTGTACGCCCTTGCTTAATCATCAGACAGGTACTCCCCCAGGGAGATCAGACACCTTGACTATGTTTCGCAGTTTACCTGCGACATACGGCATGTTTCAGGTGCCCTCAACCCTGTCGCCGACGCTCTCTCACGCATCCACGCCACCCTAGTCACACCTGCTTCCGTTGACCTTAGCGACCTAGTTGCAGCCCAGGCGCGAGAGCCTGATTTTCAAGCTTCCTTGCAACGGTACTCCTTAAAGCTGCGCACCATTCCGCTGCCTAATGCAGATGGAACCATTCTTTGCGATATGACTACAGGTATTCCAAGACCTGTAGTGCCACTAGCATACAGGCGTGCTATCTTCAACCAGCTTCATAATCTCTCGCACCCTGGTATTCAAGCTACAGTTAAGCTAGTAACGGATCGATTTGTTGGGCCTAAAGTCAGATCAGACGTTCGTAGTTGGGCACGCGCTTGCCTACAGTGCCAACGTTCCAAGGTGCATAACCACACACGAAGCCCAATTTCTTCATTCGGTCTTCCAGACGCCAGGTTTTCACACGTTCACTTAGATTTAGTTGGGCCTTTGCCACCTCCACGTGGCTACGTCTACATCCTAACCTGCGTTGACCGATTTTCAAGATGGCCGGATGCCATCCCACTTAGGAATTGCTCCCCCGAGGCTGTCGTAAACGCCTTCTTGGGACGTTGGGTGGCCAATTACGGATGCCCTACAACCATCACGACGGACTGCGGTTCGCATTTCGAATGCTCAACATTCGAAGCTATGACGAACTTTCTTGGATGCCGGCACATTCGCACCACGGCATACCATCCGTCCTCTAGTGGTTTAGTGGAACGTTTCCATAGGCAGCTTAAAGCTTCACTTTGTGCCACCACTAGTCAGGTATGGAGCGAAGTACTCCCTTTAGTACTTTTAGGTATCAGAAACACGCTGAAGGCCGACTTCCAAAGCACACCAGCAGAACTTCTTTATGGCTGTACGCTGCGTTTGCCCGGTGAATTTGTTTCACCCCCTCCTCCAACTTCTTCCCTTCCTTCGAACTTTGCTTCGACACTGTCGCAATACATGCGGCAAATTCAGCCCACACCCCCTCGTGAACAGAACAGGCCAGTGCACATGCACAAGGATTTGGCCACTTGTTCACATGTACTCGTCCGTTGCGACGAAGTACGCAAGCCACTGCAGCCTCCTTACTCGGGCCCCTTCAAGGTGCTTCGGCGAACACCCAAGCACTTCACAATCGATCGTAATGGTCGTTGCGACACCGTCTCCATCGATCGCCTTAAGGTCGCGTATGTAGATGACGATATCACCCGAGTCCTTTCGCAGCCATCCGTGGCAACGCCCACCCCCACACCGCCCTCTTCACCAGTTGCCTCCACGCCACCTGCCCCACGTCAAACGCGATCAGGACGTCACGTCCACTTCCCAGCCCGTTTTGTAGACATTGTTTATTATACATAGTATTTTTTTCCCCCAAGTAACCTTCTCATTTCAGAGATAAAGAAGCAAAAAATCGCAAAACAAAAAACGACAAAAGAAAACATTTTGTAGAGCAATACTTGACGTGCACCAAACACTAGAAGGTTACATGGTGAGCCTGTACATAATTTTTGCTCGCCAGATACTTATTTTCTTTCTATATTACAGGTGACGCGCAGAGCACGGTGGGGGGAGAGCACACTCCCGTCTGTCGTTGCAGCAGTGGGGAAAGCCTACCTCCCATCTTTTTCTCCTCGAGTTTTGGTGGGTTGGGTAGCCCGCTCCGACAGCACCACCTTAGGGACGCATGGACAATTCCGGATATTGCAAGCAGACCGACCCCTCTTCACCGTTACCAACCTTCTTCAACGTGGCATACGTAGCTGTTCTTTAATACGTTGGTCCCCCAATCAACCCGCGGTAACTTCGATGTCATTAGCTCCATTTTCTTTTGCTTTTGTCGAAGGCCTTCAAGTGTGAAGCCTTCTAGGGGGGGACGTCTGTAGAGACATTCTTGGTTTGCCACGTATTCCAACTATTTTGCTATTCATTTTTGACTGTTGACACTATTGACATTGTTTGGTTGCATGTCTGTATTTTCTCGTTTGTTCGACCGTCCAAGGTCACAATTACACTTTCCGGTCGCTAGCTACTGGTCTGTCGCGCTTTGCTTTTTGTGTTTTGCTTACAGCTCGCTTTCCCGGTCTCCTTGCAACAAACGTCGTTGTCCCGTAATAAGTTTTTATGGTTTAATTATTGTGGAGAATAGGCACGGCTCTAGACAGGAACGTTCCAATCCCCCACAATGCTAATCTGATTTCACTGTCTTCATATGGTTTCATTTGTCAGGCTTCAACACATGCAGCGCAGCGGTAATAAAAAGATCCACGTACCATAACGCCATTGCAGTTCTTTACGAGCATGTATCAAATCAAACTGGGAAATTATTACAATGTCGAAGTCCACCCTCTGGGTGACCTACCTGGGGTTAACTGCGCATATTCAACACTTTGTAAATATCAGACTCACTTGTGTTTCTTGCAGTCTCCGTAAACCTGTGGTAGACCTCTTTCTGAATTAGTCGGTCGCGATAACTTACAGCACACACAAACGTTATTTGCGCATCCCATGTTCCTCCACCCTGTCGTTTTTCTCATCGGCTCATTCGCTGTATTACGAATGGGACACAGTCTAGCTTCTTCCTGTTTATCGTTTATTTTCTGGATCTCGTGCAGCCGCACAGTACTACCACTGGTTTCCATGACCAGAGCGAGCAGAACACGACTACATAAGACGAATAAACAGGGCGTTTACCCAATACCAGTGGTCAGTCAGGCGATGTGGTAACAGAGGTGAATGGAAGACTAAGCAAATAGGTCAAGTACGACCAGGAACACGGACAGGGTACAAATGGCAGGTGCCGGAACGGAACTTAGATATCCACAAGAAACCGTGTACGCAGTGTCTAACAAATATTTGGCCAGCATACCAGCACAAGGCAATCAGCAACCACATTGTAATCGAACGGATAAAAGTGAACAGTGATCAAGACAAACCCAGTCACGAATGATCCAAATACAGTCTAATACCACAGGCTGCTGGTTGGAGCTTCCCGATTAACTGCTAAGTGCAGAAATGTGGCGACAGTGTAAACGCCATGTATTTCGTCAGGATCATGCATATAAACCTCCATCGTTTTCTGACCGATAATGATCTACAAAGCCGAGGACAGTCGTCAAAGTTGGAATGGTTGAACCAGCGGAGAATTCAAGAACATCTCAATCGTTGCTCCCGACTGTACCAAAACGAGTGATGGACTATGCGACGATAAGAAAGCGTCCTTTATCGATGTGCCAGAGACAAATTCTGCGGTTAACTATGACGGACAGCAAGTGAAGCTAATATGGAGAAAATAAAGACCACACCCTTGACGACATTCTCTTGACCTGTAACACTTAAGGTAGAAGCAATTCAGCGACTGCGCATGGTAGACTACCAGGTTCGGTTGAATGTTAACCTCAATCTCATCGACTGTAGAAGTTCATGAAACATCTAGTTAAATGGTTCCACAAAAACTTGGAGGGAGCCAGCATAATATAAAAATAAAGAGTTTACTGGCAACGTAAAACCTACCAAGGGATCAACAAAACCGTCAAATTGCGTAACTAGGCTTGAATGAGGGCAGGTGAACGGTACCAGCCAGTATATGAGCCGTAAAATACAGAAAACAGTCAAATGAGTACAGTACATCAGTCAAGCAGGGAAGTAACACAACCAGAATTGGTAATATAGTATGGTGGAAGTGAGCAACAGTCCACGCAAATTCTGTGAACAGTCGAGCTGGGTGGAAATAGAGCACTGCAAGAAAAAGTGATAATTTGGGAGTCTCCAGAAGTGAACAGAAAACAGCGGAGGTTATTGTTTGAATCAGATAAAATAGAATAGAATGCCACGACTGAATGTAGGCTCCAAGTGTATTATAAGACTCACCAAATATTTACAACAAAGCAAGTACATATATAAAGCTTTCTTTTAAACTGAAGGTTTGACAGTACTGTCACTGGAGACGAGTTGGAAGTTAGTTTGCTGTGATGAATAGATGAATAAATATGCAATCATGAGTTAGAGGTTGGTGGGTTCATCTTAGCCTCGGAGCTGGAATGCACATTGGATTTAGGTGAACGGAACGACCCGCAGCGATTGTCCTCAAACGATGTGCTCTCTGCTTGCGAAGTTTCTGAATAAGGTTCATCGATAGTAGTGGAATCGTTGGCTGGATGATTGGATTCAATGCGTTCGGCCAGAAGTTCATTGTCAAACATTTCCAAAACACGTTTCAGTTCCTTGGAATTCAATGTGATCTTCTCAGACCCCAATAACTCGATCGCCTAAAAAGGTAAGATGATGAAATTCGGTCGAGCCACATAAAAGAGACTTGGAAACAAATTACAATCAAAAAAGTAAGGGCACCCTGAACAGCAATACAGAGCACAAAATATTAGTGTGCTTCAACTACGTCACTGAAACCATCGAGTTAGAAATGGTATTGATGACCAAGAAGAGAAACAAATACTATTCCGCCGCGGCTAACCATTAATTTCCAGATATCCCGTTGGGGAGTCTCTTATTGAATCTAATAATGATGGAGGGATTCAGGCACGTCAAAAGCAAGATAGACAAGGACTTACCTCAACAACAAAGCAGACGCAGATTATAGACGGAAACGTAGAAAAACAAACGTGGATTTGGCAAACAGACCAGATCTTCAGACACAAACCACCGTCAGGTAAAATGCACAAAGTTAGTTTAACCCACTAGCGTGCGGAAATAACAACTTTTATCGCTTGAATTTCCATATAATTTCACAAAACTGAGGAATGGACTGCCGTGAAAGGAGATAAACACGGGTGAAAACCTTTTTAAACAAAGCGGTTTAGAAAGTGCTTGAAGATAAGACATCAGTTGAAACTGAACAGGAATCATCTGGAATTCACCGAAGGCATGTGTTGAGAAAGGGATGACAGACACATGAATGTAATTTTAAACCTGTGAAGATTGTCAAATATACAAAAAATAGAAAAGGATGCTAGAGTTTGATCGACAGATCATACAAGGACATCAACAGAAAGGTATATTTCTTGAAGGAGCAGCTTTTAACATGTAACTTTCGAACCAGAACAACTGATAGCAGAAGGACGATAGAATGCTCTGCATCATGAAAACGGTCCCCAGCACTGACTTACCGACAATATATGCTGCAGTTCAATCTTTCCGTCATGGTCTTCATCTAGCACTTCAAGTATCTTCTCCCACCGCGCATCATCCGGGACCTTTTGAAGGCGTTTCAATGCCGCAAGAAGATCGTCGATGTCAATCACTCGCTGATGGTCGGCTTTAATTGCATCCAACAATTCCATTTGTTTACCATCTTCCGTTAGCTGCATGACATTAGCTTCACGAGTCTGAAATGGGAAAAAATTTTGCCAGATAAAAACCACGAATATCACGGTAGTAAATTAAGTACTTATACTCCTAACCTTTGAAGCGCTGAACCTCGGACTTTCTTTGGGAGTGAACTCACACTTTCCCTAATTGAATTACATAACGGATTGACACAACTCATTTAACAGAAATACACTGTAGTTTCATATAAATATATTTGTATATACATATATATTACCATCGTCAACACACCAGTGGCTTTCACTGATGCTTAACTGACATAAAACCACAAAAGAAAGGCAAACCCTGTACAAGAGGGAAGAGAAAATTTGAGTGGAGAGGATGGGACTTGACTACTCGAAATAGCTACGTCCACCTTCAAACGTAAAGCGTCAAGGTGGCTGCACCTTGAAAACAAACAACTGGTCTATAAGAGAAAGTGAGGCATCAACATCAAGGAAGCTTCCTTACGGCTTTCACTGTCCCACTTCAATAATTGCACTTACATCACAGACAATTCAGTCAAACAACGACAACATTTACGCCACTGAGTCCAATCGGCCATCATCTCACCGACGACTCTGTGAGCCGCAAGGTCTCCAGCCTGGGAGATAAACCCGATCAATAATGACAAGCTCCTTGGTGAATGACTTTATTTCTGTATACTAAGTCATCATCCGTCCACCTCGCAATTTAAGCCAGGTGTTCACAGCATCGGTGAAGAATGCTTGGTGCAGCGGACAACTAGCTGGCATCCTTAGTACGCCAATGAACAAAGGAAGAGCTTGTTTGGAAGTCACTACTAAATACACACTTACTAACCATTTCGTAACTTAATTGTTGATACCACCCGATTCGCGTGGTCGAACACAAAAATCCACGGTCAGATAATGACCTAGCGTAGGGAAATGATGTCGTTCACCAAATGGTTGGCCACTGTGGGTCGTGTTCGTCT